>APFE031045432.1:3880-15049 GCA_000404065.3 Pinus taeda
AAAATATTTTAAAAATTAATGATTTATAAATTAATGATTTATAGAGTTTATTATGATTGGTTTATATAATTTATTTATTTAATTCTATTATTTTTATAATACATTATTTTTTATGTAATTGATTTTATGAAGTCGTTAATTTAATCATTGTATTACATTATTTTAATCATTTTAGAAAAAAATTATTAAAGTAAACCCTATGCATTCACGAGGATATTAGTATAATTGTTAACACATGTTCATTAAGATTTTCTTATTTATTATATGTAAGAGTTGAACATTGATGTTTCAATCTTGTCCTATGATGTCCAATTTTAGGTGAAGATGAGACAGGTTGAAACATGTTGTTTCACATAGTTTTGACATGTTGAAAAATGTCTCAGTTTATATATTATCTAAGTTATATTTAATGGGTTTGAGATGATTACTAGACATGTTAAAATTAGGGTTCTAATTTTAACTTTTGAAATTAAAAAAGTTAAAGTTAAATATAATTTAAAAGATAAATTATTTTTGTTAATTTCACTTCTATGCAAGTTTCCATCAATCACTAACACTGGTTAGCATTAAAACCAATAAAACCAATGATGACACATTCTTGTTAACAAAATATTATGTCCTCCACTTTCTAGTTGACAAATATTTATGGTTAAGCAATTTACATCTCCCAATAGTCATGTAAACCCATAAAAACATATATTTATTGCACTTCTTTTATAATATCAACCTTCATTTGACATAAGGTCATAATTGATAATAAATATATGTTTCTTACTTTCCATCTCTTTTCTCTTAAGAACCATTAAATTTTGATATTTGTTATAGAATATTTTCAAAGCGATAAAACACTATAAAAAAAAGATCAATAAACTTATGAAAGAGAATTAAAGAGAATTAATAATCAAATTACTGAGAAAAGAAAGAGAACAGTAAAATATATGTATAAGGAACCATTAAATTTTGATATTTCTTATGGAATATTCTCAAAAGATATAGAACATTATAAAAAAAAATATCAATAAACTTATGAAAAAGAATTAATAATCAAATTACTAAGAAAAAAGAGAGAACAATAATAAATATATAGTGTCTAGAAAATTACCTTAACATCATAAAATAATAAAAAATATAAATTGTGTCAATTTCTCATTATCTTTATTAAACAATTCACAATACTATATATATAAATATAAATGTTTAACAACATCATATGAGAATAAATTGGCAATAAAACCATGAGCCAAAAATCACCCAATTCCCACCATGGTGTCAAGATGTACTATTACTCTTCGTATTAGGAACTATGCATAGTAATGATCGTTGACTTCTTATACCAAGAGAATCTACAACATTCTTCATGGCATACAACTTTTCCAATAATAAGTTATTTTCCTTAATTATATCTATAAAAAAATGATACTTCACATTAATATAATTTATCAAAGCATCGTGAAAATTAATTTAAAGGTATTGAGAGATACCATGCACTATAGATATAGATTTTCGGTTTCTTCATGGTTTGTTTCTATAATTCTTCTAATAAAAGAAATGATATTGCAAAAAGTAAACACATTTGCTAGAAAATAAGCACACTACATTGTGAATAAAGTAAATGTATTTGTAAAAAGGTGACATATTTGTAGAAATTTAAATACATAAATTAAAGTAATGAATGTTTAATTTAAAAGAAATAAATAGAAATGTACCTAATTTAGCATACTCTAATGGTTATATATCTCTCTTTCTTATGTCTATAAGGGTTTTTTTGGGTTCTATAGGAAGGAGATATCCATACCTTTAATGATTTTTAATTACATTAGGTTAAAATATTAAAAACATGGAAATGCAAAAATTATTATTAAATCACGCAAATAAATAATAGAATATTAATACATATATATGATAAAAATAATTAATATTATTATTATTCATCATAGATCGTTAATACAATATTGAAGGAATGTACTTTTCATTCTTCCTCTATTCTTGTTTTGAGACTCCTTTCTTCATGCATTTTATTTCTTATATTTTGTTGTTTTCTTAAAATACAATATCTAAATATTCTGAGAGACTAATATAATGATACTCTATGATTATTTGGAGGAAAAATCTAGTCTAACCATGAAAATATAATTTAATTAGATTAGTTGGAAACATTCCAACTAAATAGAACTATAATACATAATCAAAATGATATTATAAATGGATTTACAATCTCAAATCTAATTAGTTTGTGGTCAATTCCAGCTCATATTATTTATTAATTCGAGGTAACTGTTACTTGTTAATATCCCAAATAATAATATTTGTAATTTAATAGAATGGTATCTCAACTAATATTATTACCTCTTAATCATCTAATGTTTTTTGGAAAATATTTTCAATAAATATTTATATTAAAAATTTCTTATCTATTATGTGCATGGGGTAGCTCAAGTGGTAGTGATAGTGGAAATGAAGTCTCGCTGAATTAGAAGCTTTAGGTTCAAATATTGTGCTACCTTGCCCCCATAGCGAAGTGAATAATGAACATGTAAAAACACGGAAATTGGAGAGTCCTACCAAGCTTACAAAAAAAAATCTCTTTTTATTACAAAATGAAAGTGAATTATTTATTAAGATGTACACTATCCATCATTCAAATGGTAATAATAATAATTAAATATCACAAATGGTATAAATAAATCATCCTTGTATTCTTTAGAATAGTGCTAAAAATATATAATAGTTTGGTCTCATTGTCTCCCCCCAATTGAAGATGTTTTTGGTCACACAAAACCAAACACACTTACTTGATGCAGTGCCTTTATAACTTTTCAATTTGATGTGTCACAAAATTACCATTTTTGTTTTCAGTTTGATATCAATTTTTCATTTAATTTTTACTTTCAAAATTTTCTTACATGGAAAATAAATTATCAACATTCCATGGGGATCATTTATTGTTTTTGATACTATTGAAAATATATCTAGAATAAATATCATTGTATTCAATTTACAACATATCTTTGAGGTGTGTTAGACATACAAATATTGTTTTGCAGACAAGACAAGATCTCCCTAGACTTGATGACTAAATATAGTAACAAATAAACAAACTAATAACTATTTCTCTAGGTTCATGTTTATTGAATCATAAATGAGAGTAATGGAGTATATAATCCATACCTTTTAATCGAAATAATTATTAAAGATCATTGCTATGATCTGATACAACCTTTCAATGCTCAAAATCTAGACTTGCAAACACACTAACAAACACAGGATCAAATGCATATGATATATAAATGATTTAGTACAACCTATACTAGTGATCAAGGAGACTAGTACCCAATATCATAACCAGTGGACAATGAAAGTAAGCATACGATATGTTAGATCCAATGGAAAATATAGTGGGAAAGAAATACTCTTTTGTATTATAATTGAATGAAATGGAGAGATAGAACCTAACCTTGATGTTGGAAAATCTCATTCCAATAATCTCTAATCCTTCATTAAGTGAAAAGCTTCTGATCTCAAATTGATAACATAAGTTTACATCAAAAGTCAACCCCTTCACCTCCAATCTGTAGTAAATTTATAAGATAAGAGGAGAGGGTTAAAGATCCTCTTTATAAGGATCAGATCCACAAAAATGGGGATTAGGGTTCCATAATGAGAGGGAATAGATTCATGAACCATGGGATGAGGCCCAAATAAGTAGGGGCTAGAGTCCTTCTTGTTGGTATAATATTCTCCAACAAGGCTTCTAGAAATTGCTTTTTATTTTTACCTATGTTAAATGATAAATTAGTGTGAATAATATATAAATGATTCAGTACAACCTATTTTAGTGATCAAGGAGACTAGTACCCAATATCATAACCAGTGGACAATGAAAGTAAGCATACGATATGTTAGATCCAATGGAAAATATAGTGGGAAAGAAATACTCTTTTGTATTATAATTGAATGAAATGGAGAGATAGAACCTAGCCTTGATGTTGGCAAATCTCATTCCAATAATCTCCAATCCTTCGTTAAGTGACAAGCTTCTGGCCTCAAATTGATAACATAAGTTTACATCAAAAGTCAATCCCTTCACCTCTAGTCTGTAGTAAATTTATAAGATAAGAGGAGAGGGTTAGAGATCCTCTTTATAAGGATAAAATCCAAAAAAATGGGGATTAGGGTTCCATAATGAGAGGGAATAGATTCATGAACCATGGGATGAGGCCCAAATAAGTAGGGGCTAGAGTCCTTCTTGCTGGTATAATATTCTCCAACAAGGCTTCTAGAAATTGCTTTTTATTTTTACCTACGTTAAATGATAAATTAGTGTTAATAATATATAAATGATTTAGTACAACCTATACTAGTGATCAAGGAGACTAGTACCCAATATCATAACCAGTGGACAATGAAAGTAAGCATATGATATGTTAGATCCAATGGGAAATATATTGGGAAAGAAATACTATTTTGCATTGTAATTGAATGAAATGGAGAGATAGAGCCTAGCCTTTATGTTGGCAAATCTCATTCCAATAATCTCCAATCCTTCATTAAGTGACAAGCTTCTGGCCTCAAATTGCTAACATAAGTTTACATCAAAAGTTGACCCCTTCACCTTTATTCTGTAGTAGTCTATTGGCCCTCGATTTTGGTCTTATTTTTGCTAAAGGAAACTTACTTAATCCATCTATTTTCCATCCATTTTCCACTTTATCCATCCCATTTTTGATGTATTTCATATCTACTTAGGTATTTAATTTTAATTTTTCAAATTCTAAAGTTTTTATGAAAATTTGGTTTCAAGTGCAAATATTGATAGATTCAGAAATTTCTGTAATAGCTATATGGATGACATATTTGCAGGACACTTGGGCACGAGTTTGATGCATGGATGGATAGTTTGCGAACTAGGACTGAGTGAGCTCTACTTGGTTCGAACAGAACAAGCTTTATTAGGCCCATTTAGTGCTGGTCAACCATGACTAGTCACTCAGAAAATCCGTAGAAATAGAGCAGTTTTGAGATTTTATGGGATTGACCATATTTCTTGGGATGGGATTGATGAATTTGATTTAGATAGTTGAATATGAGTAGATATATTTGTTAGAAGGATTATAGATCAGTTTGTTTCACAAGAATTCCATTTAAAGCCAAGACTTTGATGGCTTATGTATTGACTTTTGTATAATTTCATGCTAAGACATTTTGGATTGAAGAGCTAATTTGAAGAACCTATTCTACTACTATTTTGCTGTTCAATAATGTGGATGTGTAACTGAGTTTAAGCTTCTGATATCAATCTCCAAGTGTGCAAAGCAAGGGTGGAGGGCCCCCATTCCATGCTAAGTACACTTCTTTGTTTAAACTAGTTTAATTTTCCATAATCTGGTTATTGTAGAACTTGTTTACATGCTTTGTTTTAGGTTGGTGTATGGCTAATGTGTGATGATTTATTTCAGTAAATCTTAATTTATTCATCACTTTAGTAAGTTGGAAAAACAAAGTGTTCAAGTTGAGCACTCCTTCTATTAATTTGGTGAATTGTAACTAGTTTTCCTTGATTACATGCAAGAAGTTTTCTTATGTATTTTTGGCTTTTAATTGATGGCATTATGGTGAATGAATTATGATGGAACATACCAAAGGTATCTTAAGTTAGGAGCCTCCCTTCATTAGTGATTTGTCCATCTTAAGCTATTAGTTTATGATTTCTGTTCATCAAGTAATAATTGAGGAAGAATTGGACTTCTTAAGTTAAGAGCCATTTTAGCTTTCCCTCTTTACAAAGTGAATTTGAGTTGTTAATAATAGGTTATATTTGTAATATGCACTTCTTTAGTTTTTGAAAAACTTATCTTTCAAGTTTTATTACATTTGATATTCATACATAGTGGACTTGCCTTTAAGTATTACCAACCCAGATTGATAAGGAATATTTGTGTTAATTTGTGTGAATAAATTAGCTCAACATTTTGGCGCCATTTCCGGAGAGGCAAATATCGGCATAGTCAATAGGAAGATAAGAAAACAAACTTTAAAATAATTCATAAAAAAAAAAAAAAAATTTAGTTGCATTCCTTTTAGTTATGTTTCTTTATGCCTAGATATAGAGATCCTCAAGGTAGATTTATTAAAAACCCCCCACAAATAGAGGTAGGACCATCAAAGCCAACAACACCAGTTACTGGTAATCCAACAATTGAGGAATTGGAAGAAAAAGAAATAACTGGACAAAGGTTAACTTTAATTGAGAGGCAAACTTTGTTAGCCTGGGAAGTAAAAAGAAAAAAGAAAATAGCTATCAACTTCAGAAAAACAAAAGGAAACTGCTAAAGAAAAACAACCTATCTTTGAATCTATAAGTTAACTTGTCTTTGAACAACCTGAATCTCAAATTAACATTGAAACAACCAAACCTATGGCAGAAGAGGGACATGGATCTGCTATTCTTACTCCTAAAAAATGACTTGAATATGAAAGACAACAAAGAGGATGGAGAAGACAAAGAGAGGAAGAGGAAAAATGAGAAAATGATGGAAAAATAGAAGAGGATAGGAAAAGACAAGAAGATGGAGGTGATCAGGAAGCTACCTTTGGCTTTCCAATAGTAGATACAAGTGCAATATTAGGAGAAGAGGTGAAAAAGAAAAATACTCCACCTTCTGTATTGACAAATTTTTACGGAATGTCAGCAGAAGGTCCTGATTCTTTTATGTTTGAATTTGATATCCTATGTAGAACATATGGATAAATTGATGACACACGCAAACTTCATCTTTTTCCTGCTACATTGAAAGCAACAACTTTAAAATGGTTCATGGGTTTGGGAGAGCAAACAATAGCTTCTTGGGATGATATGAGATTAGTCTTCCTTAAAAAATATCAAGCCTATTGTAGGCCTAGTGACTCAAAGGAAGATGTTTTCAGAATGACACAACAAGAAGAAGAAAGTTTAGAAGAATACTTAGAAAGATTTGCATATAATCTACAAAAATCTAAACAACACTCTCTAAATTAGGAAACCATTCAAACAATCTTTCTCAAAGGTGTAAGAGATGAATATCTTGACATTCTGAATGTGATGGGAAAGGGAGATATTTCAAACTTTCCATTTGATGAAATTTCTAAATTATGTCAAAAATATTCTAGAGGTAGATCAAAATTTGGAAAGAGAGATGGGAGTTCAAAAGCAGCAAAATCAGCAGCAAGAGGAGTTACAAGAGCAGAATTAGGGAGCTTATTAGAAAACTTCAAAACTGACCTCCTGAGTACATTAGGAACTCAAGTAGATGTTCTAAAAGCAAATAAGAAGAAAGAAGAACAAGAACAAGCTTTAGCAATCTTTTGTTCCAAATGTAGAAAGAAACATCCATTAAGATAATGTCCTTTGGATAGTGTTCATGTATGTGGTTTTTGTACAGAAAACCATTCAACATAAAATTGTCTAAGGTTGAAGGAATTGCAAATGAATCTAATGGAAGAAGTGCCAGGAACAAAAGGTTTCTATTATGTGGCACCACGAAGACCTTGGCAACCAAGGCTGCCTCAACAAAATCTGCAACAACTCCCTCAACAAAACTATCCATATCTGCCTCAAAATTTTTGGAATACTCCAATGCCATGGAAAGCTTGGCCTCCACAACAATATCAAAACCAACCTGCAAAAGGATGGAGAGGATATGGTTATGGAAACTAGCCACCTCAACAATACCAACAACAATACGAGCAACAATATCAACAACCATTTCCATATCAACAATATCCGCAGTCCATGCCATTTCCGCAACAAAATTCTACAAATTTACAATCCATGCCATTTCCGTAGCACAATCCTCCACCACTATTAACACAACCACAATAGCTACAACTACTTTCGAACCAGCCTAGACCAACTCAATTACTAGCCCAACTAGTGGAAAATCTGAACAATAAGATGGATAAACCTGCATACACTGTAGAAGAAGCAGCATATTTTCCAACATATTCTATTCTTTCGTAAATGATGTCCATGTCGGGAAAGGTGCTTACAAAGGATTTTCCTCTAATCATAGAAGAGCCAATTGAGCAAGGAGAACCACCTGAAACATCATAATCTAAAACACAAATTCAGAAAGGACAAACTATTATAACTCAAACACCACCCTATCCTGAGAGGTTAGTAGAGCAACAAAAAGAAATGAACCTTCCTGAATTTGATATTTTGGGTGAATTGAAAAATTCTTATGTAAAAATTCCTTTATTGAAGGCAATTAAAGAGATACCAATATATGCTAAAACAATAAAGGAATTATGCATTAAGAAAACTAGTAGAAAGAAGAAGGATCCTACTACAATCCAAGTCATTGGCAAATTAGCAAGCCTCGTGTCAACACAAATAATGGTAGAGAAATATATTGATCCTGGTATCTCTATGGTTACTATTTCAATAAATAATTTCTCAGTCCCAAATACATTAATATATTTTGGAGCAACTATAAATGTAATGACTATGGAAACAATGGAAAATCTGCATTTAAAAAACATTAGATCAACTTCTACAATTCTAGAATTAGCAGACAGATCTAAAGTTGTCCCAGAAGGAATGCTAGAAGATATCATAGTCTCTTTGGATTCATGGGAGTATCTTGTTGACTTCCTTATCTTGCAGCCAAAAACAAATTTGGGAGGACATCCTCTAATCTTAGGCAGACCATGGCTAGCCACGACAAATTCCTTTATAGGATGCAGATCTGGAAGTATGATTATTTCCCATGGAGATGAATGGAAACACATTACACTTTATTCACCTGCACAATCATCTTCTTTAGAAGCAATACTTGAAACTCAAGAATAGCAGCAAACTAAATCAATTTTAAGTATAAATCAAGTCTTTGATCTTAGAGAAGAAGAAGAGAATGAAGATTTAATGGATCTTTTCATCTCAGAACAAAATATTTCAGAGCAGCTTAAAGAGATTCAATATGAAGCTACAAGTAATCTCTTGAACCAATGTTTTCAGGAACCTTGTACAGTTCAGTCCTTGCGAATCTCTTTTACAAACATTTTTCCTGTAAACACAATTACCAATTCAACAACAAAAACAATTGAGATATATCCTGGAAAACATTTGAACATTGGAAACCATTTGCAATCGTCACAAGAACAAGAGGTAATTGCATTATTACAAAAATATTCAAAAGATTTTTCCTAGGATTATACCGACATGGAAGGAATCCATCCCATACATGTATCCACCACATCTATATAGATGATTAGATCAAACTAGTAAGGCAACCTCAAAGATGAATGAATCCCATGATGAAAGAAATAGTGAAAGAAGAACTGCAAAAATTGCTTAAAGTTGGGTTAATCTATCATATTTCAGATAGTCAATGGGTTTCTCCATTGGTAATAGTACCAAAGAAAAATGGGAAGTGTATGGTATGTGTAGGTTATCGAGAATTAAAAAAAGCGACGTTAAAAGATCATTTTCCGCTACCATTCATTGACCAGGTTCTAGACTCATTAGTTGGAAAGAAATTTTTCTCCTTCCTAGATGAGTTTAGTGGGTACAATCAGATTAGAATAGCAATAGAAGACCAAGACAAAAAAACATTCACTTTCCCATGGGGAACCTATGCATATAATGTCTTGCCATTTCGGTTATGCAATGCACCTGCAACTTTCCAAAGAGCAGTGCTTGCTATATTTGTTGATCTAATCCATGAATGTGTAGAAGTTTATATGGATGAATTCATGGTCTATGGAAACACATATGATGATTGCCTCAACAATCTTGAGAAAGTTTTGAAGCGATGCATAGAAACAAATTTGTCATTAAGTAACGAAAAATGCTATATGATGTTGACAAAAGGCATAGTTTGGGACACCATATTTGTGCTTCAGGAATTAAGGTGGATCCAGCAAAATTACAAGTCCTTGTGAATTTAATGCCACCCACAACACAAAAAGAGGTAAGGAGTTTCCTGGGTTATGCAGGCTACTATAGACGATTCATATAAAACTTTAGTAAAATACACTGGGAGAGGTGTTCCAACTGAACCTTCTGCCTTAGTCTTAAACCTTTCACCTCTAGCATTGACAGGTTCGCTTTCGATCCAATATGATCTTGACAAGGAGGGGCAACCTCTATTTAATTTATTAGCAAGAGATGTTTAATTTCAATGGACAGATCATTGTCAAAATGCATTTCAAATATTGAAAGAAAAACTATCAATTGCACCCATTCTTCGTGGACCAAACTGGTCTCTGCTCTTTCATATTTCAACTGATGCATCTGATACTGCGATAGGTGCATCACTTGGGCAAAAAGAGAACCTGTTCAATTATGCAATATATTTCATAAGCAAGAACTTAACACCTGCAGAATTGAACTATACAGTCACAGAAAAAGAAATGTTAGTTGTAGTACATGCAATAAATAAATTTAGGCATTACATAACGGGATACCAAGTATTTATTCATATAGATCATTTAGAAATAAAATATTTGATGAATAAATATATCACCAATGGGAGAATAACAAGATGGTTACTGTTACTGCAAGAATTTAACATCATAGTTCAAGATCGACCAGGTAGAGAAAATCAAGTGGTTGACTTTCTTTCACGAATACATTCACCCAACGATCCAAATCCAGTTGCGTAGATAAAACAGAGTTTTTGGACTGTATTGCGTGTTTTTGTAAAGCAGGGGTTGTGTATTGCAGAGGTTTTTTTAAGTGTTGTTACAAGGGGTTGTATTGCATGTTTTTTTTTAGAGCAGGGATTACGATGTGTATTTTTGCATAGCAGGGGTTGTATATTGCCAGAACAGAGGAGTTTTTAAGTGTTGTTAAGGGATTGTATTGGGTGTTGTTGTAGAACAAGGGTTGTATATTGCAGGAACGGAGGAATATTGGGGTTGAATCGCTTGTTTTCTTTGTAGAACACAAGTTGCATATTGTAAAAACAGAGGAATATTTTTTAGAGCTGTTACAGGGTAGAGTTGAAAACTATTTTTGTTTTCCTTTCATACAATGCTGAAGATTAGGCTTGTGTGATGAATTATAAAAAAATTTGCCTTAAGAATACATTAAGTGTAGGTTTTAACCCCGTACAGAAATTACCTGCATACGAATTCTAAATCATAGGAAAAATAAAAATGCGAGAGCATAACACATAAAACACATAT
>APFE031045433.1:0-11355 GCA_000404065.3 Pinus taeda
AAAACAGAAAATGGGCGTTAGTAAAATGGGACATGGTTTGCACACCAAAAAAGCAAGGAGGTCTAGGATTGCGTGACCCGCAACATAGCAACACATTAATGGGAGCACGAATATGGTGGCAATGGGTTTCAAGCCCATAGAAGCCATCAGCACAAATCTGGATTGCAAAATATGCAAACAATCATCCGTAGCAAGAGCTGATAAGAATCACTACCATGGCTACAGGATCTCTAATCTGGAATGCAGCAAAACAACACAAAGAGATCATCCAAAAGCATAGCTTTTGGGAGATATGCGAAGGGAGAAATGCGCATTTCTAGATGGATTCTTGGCAACAGAGACCAAAAATTGCAGAAATGCTACCCTGCACAAATCACAAGGGAAACAACATCAACCAGATTGACCATGTAGCACAATTCTAGACTCAAAGTACCAACCAGGGCTTAAGCAATGGAAACCTACTGCACAGATAACATAGCAAGAAACTGAAGCCTATAACTCGGATCTACACAAAGAACTCACCAGCAGAAGAATCAGATGTAATACTGGAAAAGATATTCTAAGATGGGGATATACACCGAGAAGAGTATACACAACAAAAGAAGCCTACCAGCTAATGCTCCAAACACAGGAACCAGTTGATCCTGCTTGGAATCTCATATGGACTACAGGGATATGGCCAAAAATCTCTACTTTCACATGGCTTCTATATCATCAAAGAATTCTCACTTGGGACAACTTAATCAAGAGAGGATTCCAGAGACCCTCCTACTGTCCTAATTGTCAAAATCATGAAGAAACTATTCAGCACCTCATGGATTCCTGCCACATGGCTAACCAATTATGGGAAAAACTTACTTTTTGCTGTCAGTGACCCTGCAGAATCTTAACGGATATAAAAGGCACCATTCGCAACTGGACTCCAGATCCATATAACAGCAAAATTCTCAATAAGCTATGGAAAATTTTTCTGGGGTTCATCTTCTAGATAATTTGGAAGGAAAGAAATAAAAGAATTTTCAAAAGCCAAAGAACTACTTTAGAGATCATCTGGACCAATTTATGTTAGAATATTCAGGAAACTCTAGCTCTCCAACATTGGAGTGATGAGGAATTTCTCACCCAAGCACAGGAATAGAGAATATGGACAAACTGGAACTTCAAGCTCCAACAGGTACAACTTGATCCCAATAGAGTAAACATTATCACCAAGCAACCCTCACATTGGAATCCGCCCCCAAAAAAGGTGATAAAGCTAAATTTTGATGGGGCCTCCAAGGGCAACCCAGGTAAAGCAGGACATGGTGGCATCTTCAGAGATCATGAAGGCCGACCTTTGCTAATATACTTCGGCTCCATTGGATGGGATAGGAATAACTCTGCGGAAATGGAAGGACTATGGCAAGGTATGAACTTAGCACACCAACATAATTTTCATCCCATCATAATAGAGGGGGACTCCCAAATGCTAATAAATATGTTACCCAAATACAACTAGGAAGGACTGCTTCGAGAGTTGCTAAAAGCTGGAGACTAGTTGCCAGGCTTGAACTAATAGAACAATGGATGAAAAATAGAAGAGAAACCACATTTATTCACGTCAAAAGGGACAACAACAAGGTAGCCGATCTCTTGGAAAATATAGGAGTTGAACATGATCAAGTTCTACATTCTGGCACAATCAACATTCTACATGACCAATCTCAATTGCAATCTTGCACTGACCTGGTGCACAAGGACACCCATCTCCCGGATGCGGGTGATAATCAAGGACAGTAAGGTGGCAATCGACTGGGTTGGCGTGTGGCGAGACCACATGGTCTCCCGTAGGTTGGCACAGTGGTCCAAAAATGGAATTTACAATAGCCATAAATGCACCTTATGCAAGCGCTGCTTCTAACCTGTTAACCGTCACCAACCTCGGCTTTGTGCAAACATGAATCCTCGGGAGAATTTCACCTCTACTTCTGCCCATCAACCTCTACCACTGCAATGCCTCTGCCCTCAAGCTGCGACTGTACCCAGCTCTCGCACAACCACCGAGAGATGCTGCCACCTCCTTTGCTGCATTGATTTTGGCCCGGGCATCCACTTCACCCATAGCCTGGATTGTCATTTTATCTTCCCTTCAGCCCTGGCTACTCATCCCTCCACTGAGAAGTTTGCAAGCTCAATTGTGTCGTTGCACCCCATTGTGCCCAATTCCGGAAGAAATTCGCATACGCCTGCAGACAGTATGGCAAGAATGCGACACCGTATGTGCAGCCGCAGGGGCGGGAGCCAGGGAGCCTGAGTCGCCCCCAGCACTCTCCTGCTTCGGATACCACTTCCTCTCTGGCTAAGCAAGTCCCCGGGCGTTATCTAAATACACGCAGTGGAAGAGGTTGCCCCTACCTCGCCTCCCAGTAGTTTCCCTTCCATTTCTGCCTCGTCTCCTAGAGGCACTCCACCCCTTCCTCAACTGCATTCCCAGAATGCCCAATTCACCTTCCGCTCCACCTTGAACAAGCCCATCATCACGGCCACTATTACCATTCTCTTTTACGAGGCAGAACAGATCACTAAGGAACAGGCCACAGAGGTTGGTGCACGCACCAATGTAATTGAGTAGCAGGGAACAACGGGGGGTGGCAACACGAGGGCAATTGTGGTCTCGGACATTGCAGGTGGTGGGTGCACCACAACAGGTTGTAGCCACACCAAAGCCATACAGGAAATGGCTCAGACGAGCATCCAAGGAGTAGGGGAGTGGAACAAGGAGCTGAAGATGACACGTGCAGGGAAGAAGGTGAATGAGGCTCAACATATAGACGAGGTAATGGACCCTTACTGTTGTCTCGTCGAGGAAGAACACCCGACATTGCAAGCTGGCAACACGGAGACCTCGCTTCTGGCAGGTGGCGACATGGAGGAGTACAGGTTCTTCATCATGGAGGAACACCCTCCGTCTCTTCCCTGTTCCTAGTCTACCACCTTGCTGCCATGTGTCCTCCTCATTGTTTGCCACCTTGCTGCCACTCAGCGTGCCACGCATCCACCACACAGTCTGCCACTCAGCATGCTACGTGTCTCAGGTTTTTTGGGACTCTATTTTTTAGTTTTTTGTTTCAATGGGGTTTCAATGAAAAAACTATCAGTTTTTGACTCTTTAGTTGGGTTTTTTTTTGTCTCATTAGATACAATGATAACAAACTGGATGCTTTGCTCATTTCCCTTGCGTGGGCAGCAAGCTAATTTTCTGAACTCTTTTCTGTTATGGACTGGTTTCCCTTCTGGGCAATCTAGATCTAAACTTTGCTGGTTGTTGTCATTTCTCTGGCATGGTTAAGTACAGGCTAAGGCCTCAGTGTATGATATCTTTTTTTCATTAATAGAACTAGTATAACTTAGAAAAGAAAACAAAGGCATAGAAAATGTATTAATATTTCTTTAAAAAAACATTTGTTAAATACAATATCTCTATTATCATATCTTTTAAGGAAATGGTAATTATGCAAAGAGTTATAGGTTTAAATGTTATATTTAAATGTGTTTAATAAGAAATGTGTATATTTTTATAAACAATGTTTACATTTTATGAAAAAAAATATAGATATAAATACTTATATTTCTTCTCAATTTATTAAAATAGTAAGATAAAGAGAAACATAATTTGGATAAGAAAACAATTTCAGAGGATAACATTTTAATGAAGTTATTTCTTGTAATATTTATGCTAATTTAGTTTATAATTAGAATGGAAAATAATCCAATCCTTAACATCCAAAATTTTTTTCCAACATTGAGTGATGATTATGGATTGATCATAATTAGTTAATGTAGGTTTATTATCCATAAATTAAAATCAAGTCCCAATGCTAAGAATACATCACTCAATATTGGAGGAATTATTAGAATGTGTAGGACAATCTAAATAACATGAGACAAAAAGTACAAATGTCCAATTGTTATGCTTGCAAATGATGATGTAACAAAGAGTACATGTTGCTTCCTTGCATGTTGTAAATATGAAAAAATCTTTTAATGTTTAACAAAATGTTAACATGTCTATAAATTGGTGTTATATATCTAAAATCATTGTTTAGAAGCTAAGAAGAGAGGGAAAAGGAAAATGATACAAAGAATCTTTGGTGTGAGTGGAGCCTTCATGCCCATTGTAGGAGGTTTTCAACATGTTTTCAGAATGGGGCCATTTATAACACTCATATCCATCAGAATGGGGCCATTTATCACACCCATATCTAATGTCACAGTGGAAGATTGTTTAATGAAGTATTGAAGATTGCTTAATGTACATATTCTCATTGGATCTTTGATATTAGGTTAGTTGTATATCCTCCATATATCATTTGGAGTAATATCCTAGAATGATTGTTATAGCTTGTTGATCTGTAAATAACCAATTTATGACTTACTCTCTTTACCAACATGGATTCTCTATAAAAGCCTTTTTTGCACTTTTCTTTTCATTATTATATAAAGAGATTTATATTTTAAAAAACTAAAAAGTCTATACATGTACTCTATGCTTTATAAAATTCTTAATCATTCTTTATTCTTCTCTATTTGCAATCTTGCTTGCACACAATACAACCAACTAGCTTGCACACCATATAACCAACTCACCAGCGATATTAAATAACACACAGAAATTTCAATGAGTTAGAAATTACTATATCAAAACTTTAAATAGTTTATAATTTCTGGCAAACCATTAGTTGCATAAGCCATTGGGGTAAACTTAGTCACAAAAATACTTCAACGAAGAAGTATTCTCATAATGCTAAATTTCATCCAGGAAAACCGCAGTGAAATTTATTAAATCTTTCCGTCTTTGGCATTTGAATAAAAGAGTCTTCAAGAATGATGCTAAACACCTACTTTTCCGGTAATAAAATGGAGCTCCCTTTTTAAGTTTGAATTATGGTCAATTCCCACATTTCTGCAAAACTAAGAAAACGTATTAGTCATTGACTGCACACGCCACTGGGGTAAAATTAGTCATTGAAAGGCAGCCCTCGCATAAAATTAATAAAAACATTATTCTCGGAAATCTTTTAATAAAAAAAATATTTTCGGTATCTTCCAGTTGGGTAAATTTAAAAATGGAAGACCGCCGCCCCTCATCCGCTCATATTAATAAATATTTCCGTCTGCTTGAAGTTTGAATAAATAAGGCTGAGCCTCAAAAATATCCTGACAGCAATAACGCGCAAATTTCCGAAAAAAAAAAACCAATATATTAGTTATATATTTATTAGCAATGAAAACCCAACTCAAAATGAATTAACAAACCATTCACACTACTAACCCGGGCAAAGATTCACAAACATGTTCTGCATTTTTTCAATGAACTTCGACCATGTGTTTCAAGAAATCTTGAAATTAAATTTATACACATGCACAGGCTCTCTGGAAGATGGATGAACATAGTTAGAAGGGAATAATAATGCTCGAGAATTGCGCTCGGCAAGTTTTCCAAACCTCAGCGAGTTCTAGCGAGATTTTCTTGGTGGGCTTTTGAGTGGGATAATCGATGTCGAAAATCTCTGCAATCTCTTGAGAACTTCATCTCTGCAATCCCTTGAGAACTTGAGATAATTTGACATCAAATCTTCTTTCAATAGCAAGTTTCCTAAATTTTATTTACTGTCCAAATATATATCTTCAGTGCCTAACGAAGGAGAGGATGGGGTGGGAATCATGCCATTGATATCTTGTTCCTTCCAACCTCCATCATTTTTTGTACCTTCCTGAAAGTAGTCCATCAACAGATACTAACAGATCTGTGCATGCAGAAATTAGAATCACAACCACCATTGTTGCATTCAAAAGGAAAAAGGAAAAAAATAAAATAAGTTTTCGGGAGAGATGTGCAGAGAAGAATTGGACATCAGTCCAAAATGCTATCCACCTTGGGTATTTTGAAGGCAAAGGGAACGCTGAATCTTGCAAAGGGAAAAGAATCTTGCCAGGGAACTGTAGATATAACTGCAACATTGACTTCTACCCCATGATTTTATGTTCATGCTAAATTTCTCGTCATTTAGCTTGGTAGGATTCTTCTCATATTTAAACGTACTTTCCCTTTCTTATGTGGAAGCTCACTGAGCTATTCCTTAAACCATCAATCCCCGGCATGCCCAAAACTCACTGAAAATTTCAATGACAATTTAACAAACAAAAAAAAATAGAACTTCCATTACGTTCACATCCAATATCAAATATAATTTTCAAGAATGCATCATGGCTTTAGGACTTTCCAATCATGGGTATGAGAATTTAGGACTCTGTCTAATCAGAATTAACATGGCTCTGAATCATAGTATCTCTAGAATCAAAATAGATTGTTGGAAAATGAAGGAATGTTTAATTTGTATAATTAGTTTTTTGCTGCATAACTCCACACACTTCAGGGCAAAGAAGTATCACATGTTTTATACTCTAATAATAACACTCTAACTTTTTACTTTATTACTAATATATGTTGCAAGATACACAACCTCTTCAATAGAGTATGAATGTATGTATGTGCTTATGATTTTGTTCTAATTATTCTAGTTTCATGGGTATGGATGTAAACAACACTAGTTATATTGTTAAAAAGAAAAAAAAAATCAACAATAATTATATTCACCAACTAGAAATTATGACATTTTCTTTCATAATTTCCAAAACTAAAAAATATTTCTATGTTTTAATCATTTAAAATAAATACAAAACTTCTAATGTATTTAATACAAGGTGAGTGTGATGCATTCAGTTATTGATAACTTTTTATGTGTTTAATACAAGTGAGTGTGATGCATTCAATTATACATGCAAAGGATATTGAACATAATTTTTTTTGAGATAGAATAAGAAATTTTAGAATAATAAAAACATTTCCACTTTTCCAAAACACCATTGACAATGGATCTAACTTTATTGTTCACATTTGCATACAATCAACCACATATTTATGTACAAACAAGGAAAGGGAAATAAGACTCAAATTACATCATAGTTTAGTTACATAACTACCACTTTGTTCCAATAGACTAAGATGTGGAAGAACTTTGACCTTCACAAATGTTGTTCATAGTAGTACTTGTACTACCCAACAAATGTGTTAGATTTGATTGGAATTTGGGAATGGAAGTGGTGCTCAAAAAAGTATCTTTGATGTTTTGCAACATGCATAGAATGCCCATCATAGTAGGTCGTCCTTGAGGAGATTCATTTGTGCAAAGTAAGCCCACATTTATCAGTGAACTAAGACAATTGACATCCTTATCTTCTTCACTGCATCTATTAGTCCTCCTCAATAGACTCATGTCGGCTACTTCTTGTACTCGGTTTGGGGAACTACTACCCACCCATTTTTGCAAGTTCATTCCTTCCACAAACATGTCGTGTGTGGGCTTCTTTCTAGTGAGCATTTCCAATAACACTATTCCATAGCTATATACATCGCCTTTTATTGTAACTTGTCCTCCCACTCCATATTCTGCATTCATAGATCCTCGTCTTAAATTTTTTAATTCAAAATGTTAAGCAAACATAAGAAAATCATAACATTGCTTAAGATGGTATATAGTTTAAATAATACCTGGAGGAATGTACCCTGTAGATCCTTTGAGTGCATTTGTGGAAGTGAGAGCTCCATCTTCATTGCTTGCAAAACATATAGTAGCAATGCCAAAGTCTATTAAATATGCAGTCATATCTTCACCCAACAACACATTGTTGGGTTTCAAATCACAATGAATCACTTGCACAAAACAATGGTGATGGAGATACGCCATGCCTTGGGCGGTGTCTATTGCTATATTCAACCTTTGAATCAGATTCAAACTACTTTGTTCTCCATCATCAGGATATAACCACTTTTCTAGGCTTCCATTTGGCATTAATGGAAATATCAAAGCTTTAATTTGGAGATCTGAATAACAGGTTATGACCCGAATCAAATTTCGGTGTCTAACTTTACCCAAAACTTTGCACTCTCTATCAAAACTCTTTTGAGCCCCTTCATTTTGTAGATTGAGAATCTTGACAGCCACCATTGTGCCATCATTCAAAAGCCCTTTGTACACTTTGCCAAAACTACCAACTCCTAACAAGTTGGCATCACTAAATTCATTTGTTGCGATGACAAGCTCTGCATAGGAGATTCTTCGATGACCCACATTTAATGTTGGACCAGTCTCTTTCTGAATATGTCTCTTGCATTTTCGTCTCCACAAGATTGCAAGAAACAAACACAACACAACAAATGCTACAACAAAAACAGAGTGCGATAACTCTTTTTAGATTTAGAACACTTTCATGTTTATGAGCATAACATGGTGGTAGATTTACCCAAGGTCCACATAGAGCAAGATTTCCCATAAATGCAGTGGCGGCAATCTTTTTGAAAACTCCCTCTTTAGGGACTTCTCCTGACAAGTTGTTAAAAGAAAAATTCAAGTGATGGAGCATTGTGAGATTTTCTGGCGATATGGGTATTCCACCTGACAAATTGTTGGACGAGAGATCTAGGTCCTGAAGGCTGAGAAGTTCACTGAGGGATAGTGGAATTGGACCTTCAAGTGTGTTGCAAGAAAGATTAAGATATTCTATTTCTTGGCAACTTCCAATTGCACTTGGAATGTAACCAGTTAATTGATTTGCAGAAATATCTATAGCTTCAAGCTTATTGAACTTTCCTAGTGCTAAAGGTACATGGCCATGTAATAAATTGTTTGACAAGTTGAAATAGAAGGCTAAATTTGCAAGGCCTGCAACTTGTGGAGGTATGTGCCCAGTAAGTTTGTTGTATGATAGATCTAGCAAGAGTAAGTTCACACATTTCCCTAAATTTGCAGGGATATTTCCTGATAACTGGTTATGGTTAAGATATAAATATCTTAGCTGCTGGAGGTTGGCCACAAAATCATGAATTCTTCCAGAGAGATTATTCTTAGAGAGATCTAAGAGCCCTAAGGTTTTTAGGTACCCAATTTCCATAAGGATGTTTCCTTGTAAATTATTGGAACCCATATATAACCTCTCCAACTTCTGAAGCATATTAACTGAAGAAGGAATTGACCCTGTAAAATAATTATTTTCTAAACTAAAGAATGTTAAACTAGTTAGGTTTCCAATTTGTGGAGGTATTCCTCCTGCTAATTCATTGAAACTCAAGCCTAAGAAGTAGAGTTTTGTAGAGAGGTGGCCTATAGTAAACGGCAATTTCCCTGTGAGATTATTTGCGGATAAGTCTACATTTAGTAGATTGGAACAGTTACTAAGAGCATCAAGAATGGGGCATCTCGTGGTGCTGCCGCTAATAAGGTGATTGCCGCCCAACAAAAGCCGCCGGAGATGTGTCAATTTACCCAACTCCATGGGCACTATTCCGCTGAGTTGGTTGAGTGATAAGTCAATCAATTGAAACTTTGTACAATTGAAAAGGGAAGAAGGAATGCTGCCACTCAGCTGATTAGCATCCAGATTAAGATCGCTGAGCTGGCTTAGCATACCCAACTCCAACGGAATGTGTCCCGTTAGATGGTTGAACTCCAGAGAGAGAACGTTGAGCTGGCTTAGCATACCCAATTCGGAAGGAACACTGCCGTGAAGGTGGTTGCCACCCAAATATAAGTACTGCAAAGAGGATATGTTTCCCACGCAGTTCGGGATTGTTCCAATCAAATTGTTAGCAGCCAAGTTCATGAATACTAGGCTGGGGAGAACACATAGTTGTGGGGGAATGATCCCTGTGAGATTGTTATAGTGCAGAGTCAAGTTCCGCAAACTGCGACACTTACGCAGAGTGGGTGGAATGGAACCCTGGAGTTGATTCCTAGAGAGGCGAAGCATCTTTAAGCGAGAGAGGGTTCCCAATTGATGGGGAATTTGACCGTGGAAACTGTTATTCGTTAGGCTGAGTACTGTAAGAAAAGAGAGATTGGCGAGAAGGGGAGAGATTGTACCTTGTAATCCCATGCTTGAAACATTGAGGGAAACGACTCTCTGCCTGCGCCTGCTGCATATGATACCCGTCCACTGGCAGAATGAAACATTTGGTTTCCAGGTGGCAGCTAATGATTGGTAGGGATCATATGTGATGGCAGACTTGAAAGCAAGCAGAGCGTGTTGATCAGAAACATTGGTGAGACGAGGGAAATGGGCGATGGGTGTGGAAAACACAAAAGGAGGATTGAGAAAGAGAATGAAAGAAAGGGTGGGGAGGAGAAGCATTCTGATAATACACATTCTGAGAAAAGAGAAGGAAGGTAATAAATCTGCATTTCTGGAATGAAAATGGAGTTTGGTAGTGTAGCTATATAGCAGCATAATTGCCAGAAAAATCAAATCTTGCCGATATCTTCGGGTTTGTTCGATAATTGCCAGAAGAATTCAAAAAGAGGACCGTGAGAAAAGTAAGAAAGGCAGCCCTGACATAAAATTAATGAAATCTTTCCGTCTATTTGATATTTGAATAAATGAAGTGTTCTCAGAAATCTTTTCTACATCTTCGAGTTCCGCTAAAGGAAGACCGCACTCATATTAATTAAATAGTTCCGCTAAAGGAAGACCGCCGCTCCTCATATTACTAAATATTTCCGTCTGTTTCGAGTTTCCTGAAAGTAATACGCCATTTCGAAAAAATAAAAATAAAATATTGATTGCTCTCTTCAGTGGGGTAAGAATTAGTGAGCAAAAAGCCCGCACTTACTTTCATAAAATCAATCAAAAGTAAGTCAAGTCATTTTTCAGCAGTGAATCTTACTCGTAAAAATAAGTATTTATAAAATAAGTTTCGGGTCCCTTAATTTTCCGAAAAGAAGAGCGCAAACCCTTAGAAGTTTGAATAAATGAGAAAGTTGGGTAACCGCCGCCCCTTAAATGTGAAATATGACATTGAGAATCACATCTTTCCGATAGCTTCGGGTCCCTTAATTTTCCAAAAAGAAAAGCAGAAACATTTTCGAGATCTTCGGGTCAAAAAGAAGAGCTCACTCACATTAACGCCTGTTTTCTAAACAATGATGGCAAAAAGCCACCTTTCCAGAAAATAATATCACATTTTTATAAAATTAATCACACAGCATTAGTTGCATAATTCGGGCCATAAAATTAGTATTTACAAAGCGGCCCAAATTAAATACTTCCATCTGATTGAAGTTTGAATAAATTAACCTACCCTTTAAACGATGACGATTTACTTTTCCGTAAAATAAGGGAAATAATGCAGCATTTGCACTCCCCAGCGAGTAGAATGAAATATTACTTAAAAGCATTAAAGTAAATCAATTGAAAGTCAATATGACTTAAAACATTAAAGTAAATATTTCTTCCATGTACAGCACTAAAAAAAATATATAT
>APFE031045435.1:0-22530 GCA_000404065.3 Pinus taeda
TAAAACAAAGCATATTCATCACATAGACCAAGGAGTACATGAAATAATTCATTGACAACAAATCATTGAGAAGAATGGACTTATTTGTATTAAGGAAACAAAAAAGGAACCATTACAACCTGAGCCTTGGTGTTGTGCAAGCTCCTCCCAGGGTCCAACAAGAGATTTCCTCTACTTTGACAAGCTCACCCACTCCAATATGGCAACAAGGAAGGATAGTGATCTCTCCTCACAAGTCAACAATGGAAGTCCTAATTCCAGCAGCATTTACCCTTTAGAATGTTCAGCTTTCACCTCCCCTCCTCTGGCCCAATGCCTGTATTTATAGTATTCTAGAGGAAGTTATTCAGTTCCAACATCAATGGGATACTCCCTCTTTTGGATGGGGTAGCTCCTCTCTTGATGGCATAAGTTCCTCTATCATAGGGATGCATGAACCATCTGGAGGCGCTCAATACACGTCAAACACTCTTCTAGAAGGCTCTAGAAGTGACAACAAGTAACTTTTTAAAGATGAAACTCGCGCCTTTTGACCTTTCCAGGGGTACGCACCCATCCTTTGGCTTACAGAGCGTATAATTACGCAGGTACAATGTGTTTGGGATACGTACACGCAGGCAAGGTAGAGAGAACCTGCGTACCCAGAGATAAACATGTTTTTAAGTGACTTTCCCTCTTTTTGAAGTTTGACATGAAGAGCAGAGGTATGAGGCTTGACAAGGAGGACAATATGACTATGGATGGAGCCATATTAACTGCAGATAGTCATGGTGACAAATTTCAGTGTAACAGCAAGGATTGTGTCCCTCAAATAAATGCACACCAAGACTAATAATTACTAATTAATTAGTATAGAATTTGAATGAATAATATTGGCCAAGAAATGAAACCTGGGCATGCATTTTATTGATGAAATTTTATTTTTCTTCATGAAAATCCATATTCTAATAATAGGTAAATGTTGAAGGTTGGTAGCTAGGGCATCAATGTTTGACCTCCTTGAGGACAAATTTTTATAATCTAATGCATCTTGGACTCCATATCCCATAGGAATAGGCACTTTTACAAGGATTTTGGTGATCAAACTCCTCTTTCTCCATATTTTATCCTCCTAAATTTTGGTCCCATAAAGGTAGGGAGAAAATTGAGGACTTGCTGTGAAATTTTACAGAGGTGATTTTTTGAGAATCTGAGGGTCCAAACATAGAGCTTACGGTCTAGGCTACCTATTCTATAATTTTGGTGGGCATCCACCTGAGTTTCATCCATAAAATCTATTTCCTTAAGTGCTACTCTAAAATGGAAAATTTAAGTCTTTCTCTCTCACCTCGGGGACTTATTTGAGGGTTGTATGAGCCTAGTATTCATTGGAATAAATTTCAAGAAACCTTTTCTCCTCCCTTGACCTAGTGAGTACCTTGAAATAATTTCTTCCCACGATTATTCATAAAACCTTAGGTCTAGCGCAAGCCTTTCTTAGGTCTCTTAAAGAGAGCAAAGAGCCTTTTGGAAGTGTTATCATCACATAGATCTTCTTTGAGAGGTCCTACCTCATCTCCTAGAGTATTGACCTTAAGAATACCTATTATCATCATCGTATATAAATCATAAGGCTTTCTCTCTCCATCATAAAACTTTTCTTGAAGAGTGTGTTAGATTCCTTGAAGCGTTGAGCCATTATTGCATCCCTCCTTAAATGGGATTTTTGGAATCACTTCATACCTATGTAACAACCCTGGTCAAAAATCCATGTAATAAAGTTAATAAAGGTAAAATAATAACCAAGGTCATGGGACACTTATTCCAAGATAAATGTTGGGAAAAAACATGGTGATGGGGATCACGTGTGATTAATTAATGTCTATGGAAATTGGCAAAGGAAATGGAAATGGATTTGGAAAGGCAGAGTGGCATTAATTGGCATTTTATTTATGAAAATAATGGAAATTAGGAGAAAAGGAAGGTGACAGGACATAGGTTTCATGTGAGGAGGAAAATGAAGGAAAATAATGGAGAATTGAATAAAATAGAGGCCTCATTAATAAAAAGACTTATGAGGATCAGTTTTTAACCTTTTTATCAATTTGGTTTTGGAGATTTCATTTTCTACTCTCTCTCTCTCTCTCTCATACTCTTGGACACTTAGAGTTTTCTTGGAACACTCTTGGAGGAGTGTGCAATACTTAGGATTTGGAGCAAGAAGGAAAAAAAAAAGTAGGAAAGTGCAAGAGGAAATCGTGATCAGCAACTATAGTGGGTTTTTCTTGCAGGTGCCCAGTTGCATGTATGATTTCCTTTCTAGTTCTGGGATGCATGGAACATGCATGTAATTTCTTGGTTATGATTCTTCATTAGCATGGAGGATTTCCTGGATTGACGATGTATTTTCCTAGCCTTTCCTTTTCTTGGGTAGCCATGGGGTTGTGGGTGCCTTTCCTTTTTTTTCTGGTTGGTTCTCATGTTCCTTACGGTTGTGGGTTGAGTTACTAGTTCTTGGAACCCTTGGTTAGAAAAGACTATGGAAGCCCTGTAACAGCTTGGGGGTAGTTACTAGTCCTAGAAGCCTTGGTTGGAAATATTCTCTAGAATCCCTTGGCGGTTTGAGTTACTAGTCCTGGAAGCCTTGGTTGCACAAACACTCTAGAATTCCGGCAGCATATGTGGGTTGAGTTACTAGTCTTGGAAGCCTTGGTTGGAACAAACAATCTAGAGCCCTGAACAAATTTGGTAGAGACCAATATGGTGATGGTTAGTGATGTATGACCTTGATGTGGAATCATTGGTTGAGGGTTGATGTCGTTTAGCCTCTGGAAGCCCTGGTTTGGTTTTGATTGAGTTGTTTTATGATATCCCACATTCATGCATGGAATATGGCATGGGGTGATTGGTTAAAAGAAATATTTGGTTAAGCCAATCTATGGTTGATTGATACGTGGACATCCCATACCTAGTTGGCTTAGACATTCATTAATAAGATAGCTTTCCTCTTGTATTTTATGGATAAATATATTGGTTTATATGTGATTCTTATGGTTGTTATATACTTGTTATTTATGTTCGTTATATGTTGGTTATGAGTTTGTTTTATGATAGACTTGATGTATGGCTCTCATCATGTTTTGATTAGAAAATGAATGAATAATTAATATATGACATAATAGATGGTAATGCATATATTGTGATAGAGCAAAAATTCTTCTTTACAATTCTCAGATAAGAAAGAGACCCCTATTCTCAAATCTATTGTTATGACCTGTACATTTCATATTTGTGACATGTTTGATGAAATTCTTGTCATGGCTAGTATGGGTCCATTCAAGCCATTGATCAAGTGTTTGCATTATTACCTTTGTTCCAAGGTCGCTTATCATTTCTGGAAGTTTCATGAAGTTCTTGGCAAAGGCTTGAATCTTGGCCTTGAAAAAGTGGCACAAAATCTAGGATCATTGGCACAGAAATAGCTAAAAAATTCCATAGGTGCTTGCATACCTTGTTGTGGAATTGACTGGAAGGCCTCAATCACATGCATTTCTTGTCGTGGGAGTGGATGGGGGTCCAAATCAGTGAAATTACAAGTGGTCTCAAGGTTTTGTCACCTAGAAGGGTTGGTTGGCTCCTGAAGATTCTATAGCATGTGTGGAAGGTCATAATGGTTTTTTTTTTTTTCGTCCCACTTCATTAACTATACATATGGAGTTGAATCACATCATAGTAGCCTCTTGTCACATGTTTACCCCGATGGACCGGTTAACTTGAGAAAATTTGGGAGGAGGGTGGTATCAGAGTGGTATCAAAGCATGGTTCACCCCTTAGACTAGATGGGTTGTGTGTGTTGGTCGTGCATACATGTCAATTACATATGTGTTCTTCATTCTTGTGGTCTATGTGCTTGTTGTGTCTACATGGTGTTGGTCATAGTTGTAGCGGTGTCGCCATGTGAAAAGTTGATGGTTTTGCTTTTGGATGTGGTCGTCATGAGTGTATGTTAGTTATGCATTAGTTATGCACATCAGATCTTATATATTGTTATGAATACATTGACATGGTGATAGTCATCATGCATGATTTCATGGTATGTGGTTGGTATGGTCATGCATTGATGACTAGATAATGGTTGAAATGATGATTAAATGTTGATATGATTATGTTTGTATATGTATTGTGCTAATATGGTTGGTTTTGCATATGAGATATCCTCCTCGAACTATACTAAGGTACGTTGGTTTGCTTATGATTTGGTTTAGTTGACATGATATACCTTGCAGGAAGAGAAGATCAAAGATGACTAGAAAAATGGTAGACAACAGTTCACGAGACTCTCCCTATGGATCAAATGAGAAACATGGTGTTGGGAACTCTTATGACATAGTAGACACATTGAGAAGTTTGAAGTGAGAAATAAGGATTTGCAAAGAATATAATGATATGATCATCCTCGCACCAAAGAAACAATTAGCAGTTAATGAAATTATCCTTCTAAGTTTGTCAAACTTGCAAAGACAGGGATGACCTTGGATCAGCCATGGGTAAGAGGATAGGACTAATGAGGCATATCGTAATCAATCATATGGTGGGCACAAGTCAGATAGAGATGACATGATCAGAGATGGAAGATTCTTGGATACACCTGATAGGTGAGGTAGTGGAGATGGGCTTTAATCTAGTTCTAGTTCATATAGGTATCATGGTCATCATTACTATCATCCTTACAAGAGGAGTGACAATGGATATTTGGTGGATGAGTTCAAGAAATAAAAACCACCTATATTTGATGAGGAAATGAATAAGTCACAAGATGTCAAAGCATGGTTGCTTTGAATGAATAATTTTTTCCAATTGCATGATTACTCAGCAAACATGACGTCCAAGATAGTGACATTCAATCTTAAAGGTAAAGTAGATATTTGGTGGGAAGATGTAAATAATATCAGAGGTTTTCATGAAGAAGATTTGACTTGGAGCGAGTTCAAGATACTATTCAAGAAGAAGTATGTATCGGAGAGATAATATGATGACAGGGCAAAGGAATTCTATGAGCTGAAGATGGAATCTATGACTTATGAGGAGTACACTAGAAAATTTTTGGAGTTATTGAGGCATGTTCCTTATCTGAAGGAGGAGAAATTGAAGATTCAAATATTCATCAGTTCTTTTCTGATAGCATTCAATGACAAGATTGAGTTTGATAAGCCTAGATCATTGGAGGAGGCCATTCGGAAGCTAAAGCATTGTTATGATAAATCAAAGTGAAGATCTAAGACTAAGCAAGATTGGAGAGTTAATGCAAAGAATAAATGAAAATGGGATAAGAAGCAAACAAGGCCATGGGACACAAGTACCAAAGAGAATGAAGCACAACAGAAGAAGTTCAATGCATATGACAAAGCAGAAGAATTTCAGTCTAAGGAGCAGAACAAGGGTGCAGGTTGGAATCCTTTATAGTGTTGGACTTGTGGCAAGGATAATCCTATCAGGGTGGTAGAATGCATATTTACAATGCCCAGGAAGAAAAAACAGTGGTGGATTTTGGATAGAGTGTTCCTCACATTTATGAAATGCTAGATAACATGGAGGAAGATCACCAAGTGTTTATTATCGAGATGGAAAGTAAAATTTGTGATCAATTTTCTTCTATTTTGATTGACCTTAGATATAATTATAGTTATGTTAATCTTGACCTGGTGGATAATTTTGGTTTGAATAAAGAAGTGTGTGCATAATCTTCGTTAGTGCAATTGGCTATAGGTACAAAGAAGAGAGTTCATCATTGGGTAAGATCTTGTGCATTTGGGTTGAATGGTATGTCTATGTCAGCACACTTGAATATACTTACATTCATATCAAACAATATGTTGTTGGGTATGGATTGGTTGTATATTCATAGGACTAAGGTGGATTGTTATGACAAGGCTATTGAGTGCTTGGATGGAAATGGGGAACAAAGAGTGTTACAAGGTAAGAAGAAGGCAACATTAGTTATAATGGTGACAGTTATGCAGGAGAAGCGCAGTCGCAGAAAAGGGTGTGTGTTATTCACAATGCATATTTCCATTGACAAAGGTAAGGAAGTTGAGGATGCAGATGTCTTGAGAAGGTACCCAGTTCTATAGCAGTTCCATGATGTGTTTTCAATAGATATTTCAAAGTTTTCGCCTCACAGGGAAGTGGAATTTTCTATTTAGTTGCTACTAGGGATAGCACCAACATCAAAGGAACCTTATAGGATGAGCAAACCAGAGTTAGTGGAATTGAAGTTGTAGCTGTAGAAAATTTTTGAAAAGGGATATATTAGGCCAAGTGTATCACCTTGGGGTGCATCAGTATTATTTGTGAAGAATAAGGATGGTACTCTCGGGTTATGCATCGGTTACAGGTATTTGAACAAAGTGACCATCAAGAACAGGTATCCATTGTCAAGTATTGATGATTTGTTTGACCAGTTGAACGGATTAGCCATATTCTCGAAGATTGATTTGAGATCAAGATATCATTAGGTACACATTAAAGAAGAGGACATTTACAAGACTACTTTTAGGACTAGGTATGGGCATTATGATTTTTTTGTAGTTCCATTTGGTTTGACTAGTGCTCAAGTTACTTTTATGCGCTTGATGAATAGTGTATTGTGTCCTTATCTAGTTCAGTTTGTTATTGTATTCACTAATGACATATTGGTATATTCTAAGAATGAGAAAGAACACATTGAACATTTAGCAACAATATTGAGATCTCTTAGAGGGTGTCAATTGTATGTTAAGCTCAGTAAATGCAGTTTCTTTCAGACAGAGGTACATTACTTGGGACATGTGGTTTCCAAGGCATAGCAATGGACCCAGAAAAGATAAGGGCTATCATGGAGTGGGTTTCTCCTAGGAATGTGGATGATGTAAGGTCCTTTATGGGGTTAGCAGGTTATTTTAGGAGTTTCATCAAGAAATTCTCTCATATTTCCTACCTTATTACAATATTGCAAAGGAAAGGTAAGAATTTTGAATGGATAGAGAAATATGTAGTCAATTTTGAGCAGTTGAAGCAGATGTTGACAAATTCTCCAGTTCTAAAGATTACGTGTTTGGATAAAGAGTGTTTTATTTGTACAAATGTTTTCAGAAGAGGACTTGGTGGAGTCCTTATGCGGGAAGGACATTTAGTAAGCTAAGAATCTAGGAAACTGAATGAGCATGAGAAAAATTATGTGACACATGACCTTGAGTTGGTAGTAATCATCTATGCTTTGAAGATGTGGAGGCACAATATTCTTGGTAGGTGGTTCATCTTGATGAGTGATCATTTTGGATTGAGGTATCTAGTTGATAAACCAAATCTAGATTCGAGGAAAGCTAGATGGTTGTCCACGATCAATGAGTTCGAATTTGAGATCAGGTACATTAAAGGAAAAGAGAACAAGGTTGCAGATGGTCTTAGCAAGAGGATATAGGTAAATCATATAGCAGCGATGAGCTCCTATGAGAGAGATTTACAAGATCGGATTTTATAGGTAGGTCAGCATGATGATAGGTATAGGGAGCTTATGCACAGGTTACAATAGGGTACAAGTGATCAAGATGTGGATTATTGTCTCACAGCACATGGTTTGGTAAAATTTAGGGACAGGATATATGTTTCAGGTGATAGTGAACTCAAGAAGCTTATCTTGAGGGAATTTCATGCTAAGCCATCTTCAGGTCACCCAAGAAATCAGAAGACATTAATAGTGGTGAACAAGTTGTACTATTGGCCAAATTTGAAGAAGGAACTAGCAGAGTTTGTGGCTAGGTGCTTGGATTTTCAATAGGTAAAATCAGAGTGTAAACATCTAGGTGGTCTACTACATCCAATTTTGATTCTAGAGTGGAAATGAGAGCTCATTTCCATGAATGTTATTATAGGTATTCCGAGGACATCTAGACAACATGATTCTATTATGGTTCTGGTTAACAAGTTGGTAAAGGTAGCGCACTTCATTCTAGTGAAGTCTGCATATTCAGCTAATGATGTAGCATAGGTATTCATCAAAGATTTAGTGAGGTTTCATGGTATTCTAAAGAAATAAAAATCAAACAAGGATGCCAAGTTCACTTATAGATTCAGGAAAGAGTTATTTGTAGGTTTGGGTAAAGGGTTGGCCTTCAGTACAGCTTATCATCTGTAAACAAATGAAAAGGTAGAGAGGGTCAATAGGATATTGGAGAACTTGTTGAGGATGTATGTGATGCATCAGTAGCAGAGGTGCGAAGAGTATATTCCAATGGTTGATTTTTATTACAACAATGGGTACGAGGAATATTTGTGAATGAGTCTGTTCAAGGCACTGTATGGGAAGAGTTGTAATACTACCATTAGTTGGAATGATCTAGTTAAGAAGGTGTTGATAGGAGTGGACATGTTGGTAGAGATGGAATAGCAGATGTAGGTAATAAAGAAGAAACTAAAGGCAGAATGGGATAGACAGAAAAGTTATGTAGATAAGAACTAGATTTTTAAGGAGTTTCAAGTTGGGGTACAGGTGTGCTTGCACATCAAGCCCAAGAAGAGCTCCTTGAAGATTGGATCATATGCCAAGTTGGCTTGAAAGGATTGGCCTAGTAGCTTATCAACTTACACAACCTCCACATTGAAATTCCATGATGTTCTCCATGTTTCACTACTAAAGATGTTAAATATTTTGATCATGTGATTGGCTTGTCTACATTACATGTGGAACCATAAGGAGAATTCTAGTCAAAACCTCAGTGCATTTTGCAGAGAAAAAGTCTCATGCTTCATAACCAAGCAATCAAGCAGGTTAAAGTGCAATGGAAGAAATTTTGGCCCGATGAAGCTACATGGGAGATGGTGGATCAGATGTGGGTTGTGTATCCTTCTCTATTCGCTAGTTGAGTGAATGTTTTTGGCATATGTTTTGGTGTGATGTTTTGGTATATGTATATATATGTATGTATGTAAATACCACCATGATTTATGTTATAAAGCTCCAATAAGTGGTATGGTTTTCATTTCGCTATGGTTGTCATGTTGGTTATGATCATTCTAAATACTGTAGCGAGCTAAGCTATAAAGCTCCATGGGAAGTATGTTTTATTTTTCAGTAGTCTTGCTGGTTGTAGTTATCATTGAACACCGAGGTTGATGCTCCCCCATGGTCAAAAATCCATGTAATAAAATTATTAAAGGAAAAATAATAACCAATGTCATGGGACGCATATTCCAAGCTGAATTTTGGGAGAAAACATAGTGATGGGGACCACTTGTGATTAATTAATGGCTATGGAAATTAGAAAAGGCAATGGCAAAGGATTTGGAAAGGCAAAGTGGCATTAATTGGCATTTTATTTATGAAAATAATGGAAATTAGGAGAAAAAGAAGGTGAAAGGTCACAGGTTGCATGTGAGAAGGAAAATAATGGAAAATTGAAGAAAATAGAGGCCTCATTAATAAAAAGGCTTTTGAGGATCAGTTTGTAACCATTTTGTTAGTTTAGTTTTGGAGCTCTCATTTTCTACTCTCTCTCTCATACGCTTGGACACTTAGGGTTTTCTTGGAGCACTTTTGGAGGAGTGTGGCATAGTTGGCATTTGGAGCAAGAAGGAAAAATAAGAGAAGGAAATTCCAAGCGGACATTGGGATCCACCACTACATCATGTTTTTCTTACAGGTATAAAGTTCCATGTATGACTTCCTTGCTATTTTTTACATGCATGGCACATGCATGTGGTTTCTTGGTTATGATTTTTCATTAGCATGGAAGATTTCCTAGATTGACGATGGATTTTCCTAGCCTTGCCATTTGTTGGATAACCATGGTGTTGTGGGTGTCTTTTCTTTTCTTCTAGTTGGTTCTCATGTTCCTTATGGATGTGGGTTTATTTATTAGTTACTGGAAGCCTTGGTTGGAAAAATGCTCTGGAAGCCCTGTAACAAGTTGGGTTGAGTTACTAGTCCTAGAAGCCTTGGTTGGAAAAATGTTATGGAATTCCTTGTAGGTTGAGTTCCTAGTCCTGGAATCTTTGGTTGGACAAATTCTCAGGAATCCTATTAGTATTTTTGGGTTGAGTTACTAGTCCTAGAAGCCTTGGTTGGAACAAACACTCTGGAGCCCTCGACAGCTTGGGTAGAGACCAATCTAATGATGGTTAGTGATGTCTGACCATGATGTGGAATCATTGGTTGAGGGTTGAGGTGGTTTGGCCTCTGGAAATCATGGTTTGTTTTTTATTGAGTTGTTTTATGAGATCCCACATTCATGTTTTAAATATGGCATGGAGGTGATTGGATAAAAGAAAGATTTGGTTCATCCAATTTGTGGTTGGTTGGTACGTGGAAGTCTCGTACCTAGTTGGCTTATGCATTCATTAATAATATCTCTTTCCTCTTGTATTTGATGGGTAAATATATTGGTTTATATGTGATTCTTATGGTTTTTATACCCTTCTTATTTTTGTTGGTTATATATTGGTTATGAGTATTTTTTATGATAGACCTGGTGTATGGATCTCATCATGTTTTGATTAGTAAATCAATGAAAAATGAATATATGGCCTAATAGATGATAATTCATCTAGTTTGATAGAGAAACAATTCTTCTTTACAATTCTCAAATAAGTATGAGACCCCTATGCTTAGATTTGTTATTATGACCTGTAGATTTCATATTTGTGACATGTTTGACAAAATGCTTGTCATGGTTGGTTGAGTTCTAGTCAAATAATTGAACAAGATTTTTCATTAGCACCCTTGTTCCAAGTTCACTTATCATTTCTAGAAGTTTTATTAAGTTCTGGGAAGTGTCCTGATTCCTAGCCCTGAAAAGTGGCACAAAATCCAAGGTCATTGGTGCAGAACTAGCTAAAAATGTCCACATTCGCTCGCATGCCTTGTTGTGGGAGTGACTGAACGGCCTCAAACACATGCATGGCTTTTCATGGGAGCCACTGGGGTCCCATATCAGTGAAATGACATGTGGTGTTAGGGGTTGGTCACCTGAAAGGATTGGTTACCTCCTAAAGGTTGTGTAGCATGTGTGGAAGGTCAAAATGGTTTTGTTTCGTTGGTTCCACTTCCTTAATTATAAATCAGGATTTGAATCACATCATAGTATTTTCTCATCATATGTTCACCCCGTGGACCAGTGAACTAGGTAAATATGGGAGGAGGGTGGTTACAACCTAAATCATTTATCTATCCATTCTAAGTGATTCTTGTTGAAGGAAGTGTAACTAGGTTCATCTTCATAGATGTACTTTTGATATTTGTACTTATTCAAGAAAAGAAATATTATTTTTATAATATATGTCAATGATTTTCTTTCTCATTGAAGTAGGTCTAGCAAATGTCAAAGTGCTATAGGTGATTCAAATAGTCAAGAGAAAATGTTGAAGGCCTTAAGGGCACATTACACTATGTATAAATATATACTAAAGTAAAAGGGAAACCTCCAAGAAAATTCAAGTCAAATCGTATGTAATGACACCTTCAAGCATGCTACAACACCATGGAAAATATTTGAATATTGCTCAACAATTCGACCTACAACAGCCCTCAAAGTCAGCCTACAAGCAGCCAGTCAAGTCAGCTTAAATGGAGGGACAATCCTCTATTTATAGAGGTTGTCCACTCCGAAGATAACGTATAACTAAAGCTATGAAATCCGCAAGAAAATAGGAGAGAAATTTTTTGTTAGGGAAGCGAAGAAAGGAGGAAGAATAGTGAAGGCTGAAAGAATGATTCTAGGGTATACACAATCACACATCTGAAGGAATGAGGGACAGTTTGTGGTTTTATTAGTAGTGAAATTACAATGGTATGTTATTTATTGTTTCAGCTAGTAACTGGGCCTACAAAGGCCTCCTACTCCAGCATGGAAGGAATACTCTCAAGCGAAGGAAATAAGAGCATATGAACCTAGTGATCCTCCCACATGTGCGAGAAACTAGGGAAATAGAACAGAAGCACTAGCATACTATCATATCTCATTAATGATCTCAATTGGTCAACATTGAAGTCTACTTGTGCAAGGATAGAAGAGTAACACCTCACCTAAAAGACTCACGCAAGAAGGTCTATTTCTAGACAAGATTCATATGATAACAAAGAGTCGAAAGAAGGAGGACGAAGCGCTAGAGAACAAAGTGACAGAAGAAGTGCTGAGGTATATGGTGCATAAAGGAGTAAAGACTTGACTTGTGCTTGGAAGATCTTTTATTCAAGGGTCTAGGTTTTTGCATTGATCTATAGAAACTTCAATGAGATAAATTCACTAAAGGGTTTTCCTCTCAAGAGAAGAGAGGTTTTGGCCCTAGCAAAGAGCCAACATCTTGTGTTCTTGTTTTTATGTTTTGGTAGAATTTTGATGAAGTACACACATATGCACTAATAAGAAGGATGATAATAAGCTAACAATAAAAGTAAAAAGACTCCAAAAATTGTTATCAAGTAATGAATAATCACACTACACAACTTTTCTCTAGATTCTTCAACATGGAATGAGAGGGAAGATGACACATCAAGGAAAGGGCAACTCAAGGACACTCATCAAGGAGAAGCATCAACAAATTTGAAGCATCAATCCTAGAAGGCTCAATCACTTCAAGGAAAACAAGGGTATACAATCCATCATTCATCAAGGAGGTCTACAAAGCTAGAATAAGAGCCTTACATAAAGGCGCCTACAAATAAGAGCAAATTGAAGCAAGGAACTACATCAAGCTACAAGTATTCAAGCAAATGTCATCATCAAGCAAGCCCACTTGGAGAAGGAAACTTAAAGAACATAAAGATCCAGGGAAGACAAGCCATCAAGTCTGCAATAAGGAAGAAAATCCATTACATCTCAAAATCTATCAAGTAAGTACATGTCCCCTTCTAAATATACATCAATGTATCTTTGCAAGGAAAACAATAAATTGGTAGGTACCAATAAATTTCTTGCAAGGAAGAAGAGGACTGATCTACTACTCAAGGAGAATGAAATCCTAGAGCATATCAAAGGGAATATCCTTATCCTTGCTAAGGAACAGGCTCAAGTCTTAGCCAAGTACAATAAGAATGAGACAAGAGCTCAAAGGATTCTGATAAAATCAATCAAAGACTTTCTCATTCCTTATGTCTCCAAGTTTGAGACATCAAAATAAATTTATGATAAGCTAGTAGAGCTATTCTCGGTATCCACAAGCGAAGAAGTAATATCTCTGAGGAATGAATTATACAATATGAAGATAAAAAAGGAAGGAATGTCTCCCTACTTCATGAAAATATCTAAAATGAGAGACCAACTTCAAGAGCTTGAGGAAGTCATGTCTGACAGAGAGATGACAACTTGTGACAACTGTAGTACTCAATGATTTACCTGAGGAGTGGGGAAACTTGACATCTAGCATTAATGCCAAGAAGGAAGAAACAACTCTCAATGAAATATGGCCTCTATGCAGAACAGACCAGACTTAAGGCAAAAGAAGATGTGGGATCAAAGGAGCAGGCATTTTCTACCATTGCCAAAAGAAAGGGTAATTTTGGCAAGTTTGTTCCCTTTGGATGCCAAGAATATGGACACTACAAAAGGAATTTTCCTAAGCTTAAAAAGGAAAAAAACAACAAAATAAAGAGGGAAGAAGCTCACATAACTCAAGAGATGAAAGAATAAGGATAGAGGCAAAAGAAGGAAGATCCTCTAGATCTATACTATGACTAGGTCAAATTCTTTACTTCTAGACTTCTTTCAAAGTTTTGAGTAGAATAGGAGCAAGTAGGAATAAATTAAAATTGCATGACTAGAAACATTATTTAGAATCTTGCAGCATGATGTACATAGAGTTCTAGATACCCATGCAGATGTAGCATTTATGATAAGAAAAAAAATGCATAAGTAGAAATATAATCTAGAATATAGGATCTTGGCAGATATAGCTCAAGATATTCATGTAGAATAAGCATACCTAGTATAGGACCTCATACATGATGAAAGAAAATTTATCATGATAAGAATCTTAGAAGGCCAACATCTCAAAAGAAAGAAAAACTTTTCAAGGAAAGGATCTTTAAGATCCTATGATGGAATATTCAAAACAAGGTCCATGGACCAAAGCAGATGTCTCATTAGGAATCCCATTCATGGGTTTCAAGAAAATAATGACATGCAGCCAAGCTAAGATGAAGCAAGAAAGGCCACACCAAAGGATGATCAAAGGAGTATCAAGCTGAGGTATGTATGCATCAAATTTTAAGTCATGTTATCATTTGTATGTTATTAATTCATGGGTATAGTTCTATAACATGATCAAGCATGAAATAATCTCTTTCACCAAGACCATGCTCGAAGGCATGTACCACAATGCAATTAAGGTCAACAAAATAATATGCTAACACAACGAGCATAAGATCGTTGACTAAGAAGCAAGAAAAAATGCTGACAAGTCTAGAAAGCAAGCAATGAAGGAATGCTCTCACAAGAAGCATTAGATGGTTAACCTATCTAGCTGAGAAGAAGCAAATGAAGAAAGAGATCAAGCATGTGAAGAACACCATGATCACCAAGAATCACTATCTAACAAAATTCCTTGAAAGATATCTCCCAAAAGAAGGCAGGACAACTCTGATAATGGAAGAAAGGACCCTTGACACCTATGAAGGCCTTGGAGATGTAAATGTGCAATTAACTAATTCTACTCTACATAGATGTCATGATGAAGAATCCATCCAACAAAAGAAAAAGCAAATGTTGAGGCAATATCAGGATGAAGTCATGATGAGCTAGTAGGTTAAAACATGGAATAAAGAAAGTACAATGTAGCATCCATGAGTAGAGTATTCAGAAGCATGGACAAGATGACAAAGTATTAGTCAAGATGACAAGAAAAAACTAATAGTCACTTTCCACAAAGAAATGACATGATAAACCAAGAAGGAAAGTGATCGATGGATGGTGCCCTACCTAAAAGAAGTTTGAACAAAGACTTCATGACATCAAGAAAGGAAGGAGATAAAGTGGCTTAAAGACCCATGAAGAAGAATCTTTCGATGAAGGAAAGAGTCCCCAGTTAATAGGGAGCTTTGACAAGTCCCTTATCAAGCGGGAGTTTTGAATTACCCTTGATTACAAAGAAGTGACAATTTTGTTTTCCCTTTCATGGGTCATGCACTAGACCAAGACTAACAACCGTAAGTCTAGATGAAGGCCATGAATGGAAATGTAGACACAAGATAGACACAAAATTCTTGTCTTCACTCGGGAAGAAATAATGGGAGGATTAGGTAATCATATCGCATCTGATACTTTTTGAGGATGTGTAGGGCATCCAAGACAAGAGTAGGCAAGAGGATTGATATTATTTGAGGGTTGGGAAACCAAGATAAGAATAGTCCTAGAAGGTCATATTCAAAGAACACCCAGGTGGGCATGTACCTTGAGAGACAATGATGAAGGTGTTTATAAATCATTGGTCTCGCTAGCATTGTAGCTCATGGTCTCGTAAAGAGATGGATTTGTTAGTCAAGGCCTTGCACTATGACAATGTTGATGGATATGATGCTATAACATATGGATTTCTAATCCAATTTCTCTTATGTGAATTCTTCGAGATTAATAATAGCCAAACACCTTGTATTGTTGTAGGAATACCTCCCTACTTAAGAGGGAGTGTTGAAATAAGTCTAACTAGGTTCAGTCTTCATGGATGTACTTTTGATATTTGTATTTTTCAAGAAAATAAATATTATTTTTATAATATATGTCAATGAGTTTCTTGCTTGTTGAAGTAGGTCTAGCACATGTCAAAATGTTATCGGTGAGTCAAATAGTCAAGAGAAAATATTAAAGGCCTTAAGGGCATGTTACACTATGTCTTTATTTATATTTTAAAGTCAAAGGGAAACCTCCATGCAAATTCAAGTCTAATCCTATGTAATTACACGTTCAAGAATCTCCTTCAAGCATGCTACAACACCATGGAAAATATCTGAAGAATTCAGCCTACAAACATCCCTCAAAGTCAGCCTACAAGAATCCAGACAAGTCAGCCTAGAAGTCGACTTAAATGGAGGGATAATCCTCTTTTTATAGAGGTTTTCCACTCCAAATATAATGTATAACTCAATAATAAAAGAGGATACAAGAAGATGGGGTAAAAGGTTTTCTAGGGAAGCAAAGAAAGGAGGAAGAACAGTGAAGGTTAAAACAATGTTTCTAGCGTATACAAAATCACACGTGCGAAGGAATGAGGGACGGTCTGTAGCCATCTCAGCAGTGAAATTACATTGTTATGTTATTTATTATTTGGGATAGTAACTAGGCCTACAAAGGCCTCCTATTCTAGTGTGGAAGGAAGACTCTCAAGCGAAGGAAAGAAGAGCATATGAACCTAGTGATCCTCCCACATGTGTGAGAAACTAGGGCAGCAGAACAACAGCATTGTCACACTATCATATCTCGTTAAGGATATCGGTTGGTCAATGTTGAATTCTACTTGTGCAAGGATAGAAGAGGAACACCTCACCTAGAAGGCTCACTCAAGAAGGTATATTTCTAGACAATATTCATAAGTGAACAAAGTGTTGGAAGAAGGAGGATGAAATGTCGGAGAACAAAGTGTCGAATGAAGTGTCGAGGTATATGGTGTAGAAAGGAGTAAATACTTGAATTATGCTTGGAGGATATCTTAGTTAGGGGTCTAGGGTTTGCCATTTATCAATAGAAGATTCAATAAGAGAAATTCACTAAAGGTTTTTCCTCTCAAGAGAAGAGAGGTTTTGGCCCTAATAGAGAACCAACATCTGTGTTCTTGTTTTTATGTTTTCGTAGCAGTTTGATGAAGTACACACATATGCACTAATAAGAAGAAGAAGAATAAGCTAACAAGAAAAGTAAAAATACTCCAAAAATTGTTATCAAGTAACGAAGAATCACACTACACTACTTTTCCCTAGATTCTTCAACAATTCTCTTCCCACCGAGATTCCTTTCATCAGTGAAAGTCTGTAAAGAACAAGGGACCTTTACTAAGGTGATAGTGGGCCATTGTCCCATTGTTGTCACTTAGTATAGTAGTTGTCCTTTAGGTTTTCCCTTCCTTAGGACCCAACTATATTATGTGGTAATATGAAACATTCCATCGATATGATGGGAAACATTCCTCTGATATATTACACTAGGAGGATGCCATTTAACTTATCATGTTCCAATGATATTCCAACCAATTTTACAATTAGAATGTACAAAATTTTTCATTAGCTAGATATGGTAAACAAGTGTATATTGCCTCCACTCTATGTTGCAAGAAATCCAAATTGGCATATAAACACAACTATATCCAACTAACTTATTGAAATCCAACTATTGATATGATCCAGATTTAAATAGGAACGTAACAAATTAAGATATAATCATACATACAGAGATGTAGTGGAAATAATACTTCATTTCATTACTATAAAATACTGAAATATGCTTACAAACAGAAATGGAAATAAACCAACTAGGGTGATGGTAGCGTATCTCTGAGAAAATATGTGGCGGCTACATGCCTATGAAATATGTTACAATGAGGCTCGAAGGCCTACTTATTATTTAGAAACAATGGAAAAACCCTAAACATCCAAAAACCTAACCCTAGAAGATGAAATGCCAAACTCTGGGCCCCGTTTAGGTAAATTGGTACATCAACTTCCCGGGGTCGTAAATTTGGCATACAATCTTCATTTGACGTGCACCATAGCTCGTTAGAAAGATCTATCTGAGGACTACAACTTTGGCAATAGCAGGGAAAATTTTAAGGATGGGAAATTATCTTGAAGTTTAAAAACATTGGCGAATCTCACTAGACCCTAATATGCTAGCTATAAAATGTTTATTGATGTATTTGTAAATTTTTTTAAATTTATAATGATTTTATATATACTTTCTATGTAATGTTGGCAATTTTTAAGGTAAAATAATTTTATATTTTAAAATTTGGGCGAATCATTTTTATAAAAAATGGAAATTAGCGAATCGTTTTTTTGGAAAAATCATGGAAAATTAGCCTACCTACAAATATTAGCCCCTAAAATTTTCCATGGGCAATAGCAACATGGTCCATGGGCCCATGTTGCTCCCAGATTTCCCAAAAAATGTCGTTTAGGGCCTCAAAATGGCTCCGGAACTTCAAGACCCAAAAAACTGCTAAAAATAGTAAATTGTGCTACAATTAAAGTAGCTGAAAAAACTAAAAGAGGTAGTTTTTGTGATCCAAGTGGGATAGGTGGGTGGCCACCAACATCCACCTAGATCATTCCTCCCCCATTAGGAAGCAATGATCCCCATTGTGTTGAGTTCCTCCATCTGCTGAACTTGGTCCCTAGTGAGCTGTTCTGCAATCTCTGATGTGTCCAGTAATGGTGGGAAGCATGGTAGAGGACGGTCCACATTGAACAATCGGTGCAAGAGAAGGAATGGGGGAATGTTGTGGTCCAAAGCATTGTTCCCCACAACCTTGGTACTGGTGTAAGGACCATTTCGCTTCTTGTACTTGTCATTTTTCATAATGGAGCAGTGATACATCAACTCCTTGGGTAGAGGTGCTATGGGAGTCAAATCAAATGAATGCTTGACCTGACAGTGCAACAATATCCCTGTGGGTGAGAAGAAGATGTTACTATCTGCTTTCATGACCGTATCCACCTGTTGTTGTTGTTGTTGCGTGGAGGAACCCTTCTCGGGTGTCATGGATGTGACGACGATCTTCCCCTTACTTTGGGAGCAAACCAGATAGAAAATGAATTTCTTGGTCTGGTAGATGAGCTTGTTGTCTTTCTTAGCAATGATAAAAGAGGTGGCGATAGGTGGGACTACCTCTGTTATCGTGTATAATGAATTACACAAAGAAATAATAACATTACAAGGCCTTGACTCTTACACAGCATGTCGCCTCCACAAGTATGGTTGGCTTAATAATACATCACAAACATCCAGAGGTGCAACATCACACAATATCTCATCTGTGAAGGGTTTGATGTTGTAGGGAAGGCGACACTACTAGCGAACTTGAAGATCTCGTCCTTGGTGAAGCCACTCGATGCTATATGGTTGCGGGTGTGGTATGGTCGATAGTCTCAGCCGCTTCACGACCTCTAATAAAATGAGGTTCTTTTGGCTCCCACTGTCAATAATGAATTGCAACAATGAACCCTTCACCTACATTTGTGATTGCAAAAGTCACTCCCCCTCCTATGGATCTTCGAGCTCATTCTTCTAGACCTTGGCGATGGCTACAGTGGCATTGGGCTCCACATCAAAGATTTGCTTCCCTTTTTCATTTCCCTTATCGTGTTCTGACTCAAGATTAGAACATGCATCTGATTCTGAAGCCTTCAACTTGACCACCAGCGACTGCTTCATCCGACACTCACTTCTGTTGTGAGTGGGGCTCTTGTGTAACTCACACCACTTTCCTATGTCCTTCTTTGAGTTCATGGTGTTATTCTTTTCTTATGGCTTCGATGGGTTGTCTTGGGTTTCCCTGTCTTGGCTTTGTCCTTTGTTCTTTAGATTCGCAAATCCAAAGTCTCGCTTCTTTTGTTTAAACTTCTCCTCGATTTTGACAGCATATCGGTATGTTGTGCCAAGCGAGGAGATGTTCAGGAACTCCATCTCATCCTAGATGTATCTATGTAGGTAGCCATAGTATTTGAGTACCAAATGCAGCTCAGAATCCTTGATACCAACTATGTGCGAAGGGTATGAAAAATGTTTGTGAACTTCAGCACATCTTGGTCCCTTCCCTGTCGCAGCGTGGTCCACTTTATGTATTTGTCCTCATAGCTTTTTACAGGGTAGTACTGCTCCTTGATGGCATCCCAGAATGAATTCCAAGTGGGTGCGGCTGAAAATAGTGAACCTGTACTTTCATCCTTCTGTTCACAGTAGGTTTCCCACCAGTCCTTGACATCAGGAGCTACTTTGAGAAGAGCGAAAATATTTTTTTCCTGACTGGAAAAATCATGAATAGATAAATAACCCTCTAGTAGATTTAACCATTTATCTAGATCATCTGGGTTTATCTAACCCTCGAATATGGGGATTTCAAAATTAACTTGTACCTTAAAGGGTGTGGTGTTTCCATGTAGTTGTTGAAAGCCGATGCATTGCCTCTGGGTAGCCACTGAAGGATCTGGGCAAAGTTTTCCATCATCACGTTCCTTTGTCACTCGAGCGCTTCTTCGAGCAAGATTTTGATAAGATCTCCTACCCCCTCATCTTTCTTTCATCCACCATGGGAGGTCATCGGAATTTGCGAGGTTGGTCTTGTAAAGGTTTAACCAGATGGAGCCCTTGCTCCTTATATCCTGACCTCGTTGGGGACATGCAAAGAAAAACAAGGAAAGAGTAGACTGCTCTGATACCACTGATCTGGATTTAAACAGGAATGCAAAAAATTACAGATATAATCATACATACAGAGATGTAGTAGAAATAATACTTCATTTCATTACTGTAAAATATTGAAATATGCTTACAAATAGAAATGGAAATAAACCAGCTAAGGCAATGGTAGCTTATCTCTGAGAAGAGATGTGGCGGCTACATGCCTCTAAACTATGTTAAAATGAGGCTCGAAGGCCTATTTATTGTTGAGAAACAATGGAAAAACCCTAAACATCCAAAAACCTAACCCTAGAAGATGAAATGCCAAACTGTGGGCCCCATTTGGGTAAATTGGTACATCAACTTCCTGGGGTCCTAACTTTAGCATACAATCTTCATTTGAGATACACAATAGCTCGTTAGAAAGATCTATCTGAGGAATACAACTTTGGGAAAAGAAACATGGGTCTGTGGACCCATGTTGCACCCAAATTTCCCAAAAAATGTCATTTAGGGCCTCAAAACAGCTCCGGAAATTTAGAACCCGAAAAAACTACTAAAAATAGTAAATTGTGCTACAATTAAGGCAACTGAAAAACTGAAAGAGATAGTTGTGGGGGTCTAAGTGGGATAGGTGAGTGGCTACCAACATCCACCTGGATCATGATACCTCATTCTCCATCCAGACAACAAATTTGGTCCAACTTTTGTTTTGTAACATGTCATTTTCAAAGTGTGTTGGATGACAACTATATTTTCCTCGTGTCAAAACATGACACATGGACTGCTTAAACTAATTAATGTGCAATCATTTACATTTTCTAGGAAATAAAAAATATATATCATTTCATACTTACAAAAATACAAATCAAGGCATGTATACCTTTCTTCCCACTGTGATGTGTGGCACTTCATTTTGCAAGCCTAGCCTTGGAGGCCTTGTCCTGAAACATATACTGATTTATTTTAACAATTCACAAATAAAATATAAAAGTTGTTTAATAAATTTGATATAATATTATGAGAAAATTCATATACCTAGGTACTCTCCTCACTGAACTTCCTCCATTCATCCAAATTTTGATACGCTTTTACAAGTTATTTCCATACTTTTATACTTACATCAACTAGCCTTCTTTTGAGCCTTTGCTCAAGCAATAGTTTTTTTATCTTCTATGTTTGACTGCACCTAAATATCTTGTAGTTTTGAGACAATTGTAGTTTAACATTTTCTACAGACCAAATTACACCAAATTCAGTCTTTATGTCCTAAATTACTACTTTATGTAGGTGCAATGTTATCTTTGAGAATGGAAAATGGAGATGGTCTTTGAACCATTGAAGGCATGATTCCTTCAACCTATTCACAAAAACTTTGCCAACATCTAATCTACGGATTTTTCCTTAAACCAAGTCATATTCTATCCTTGTATCATAGATACCAATGCAAGAGTCACAATGTGGCATGGTGGCAGAAGAGATTTGTGTTCCAAAAGTATTGGATTGGGCATTGGAAGTCTTTGGTTCCTGTTCCAAATTCTTATTGGTTGTTCTAAATTATTTCCTCCTTGATCTTCTACTTGATCCAGGAGTGGTTGGTAAATCATTTCATTCCCTTTGAAACCGTTGACGTGCTTGCAATGTTTCAGTGTTTTTAGTTTATTGTTTTTCTATGTATATAGAAAGCATTTTCAATTTCACATCATCAAGTTTATTATGATGCCTCCATCCCCAATATTGAAGTGAAGGCCTCTTTCTCCAGGTCAATCTCATGTCCCTAGATATATAAAATATTTTTTTATAAATTTAGGATTAAAAAAAAACTGAAGTCAAAGGAATTTAAACAATTACATATATATAATTTCACAATGACTTAACTCATTCAATCCACTATCTTCTCCCTTCCCTTTTCTCGACATTTTTACACTGGGCTAAAAAATCTTGGTCACGGAGGTGCACCAAGGAAAATAACATGCAAAGAAGGAGATCGCATTGCATGAAGGGTAACAATTCAAGCCAAGTGTTACACTGAAATTTGTCACCATGACTATCTGCAGTTAATATGGCTCCATCAATAGTCATATTATCCTCTTTGTCAAGCCTTATACCTCTGCTCTCCATGTCAAACTTCAAAAAAGAGAGAAAGTCATTAAAAATCATGTTTATCTCTGGGTACGCAGGTTCTCTCTACCTTGCC
>APFE031045435.1:49947-92952 GCA_000404065.3 Pinus taeda
CCAAAACTAGTTAATGGATCACTATGCCCTAAACAAGCTTGGATTCCTTCAGATTTCGTCACCAATACCTTGAGGAATTTACCTGTCTCCACCCTCAAGATTTACCACAATCGCAACAAAACCGGTCAAGGAATTCCTAGGCCCTTGGGAATTTTCCTAAGACCACCTCACCCAGTTCCAAAACCATCCTACAATCCAAAGCTCAACCAAATGAAAGAACCCTATCACATCATGGCTATCTAAAAATCGCAAGGCAAGGTTGAAACCACTGTCACACCTAGACAAAGCCATGCCAATGACAACAAGAAAACTGAGTACATATATGCATATACCATGCATTCACAAACCAATTGGGAAATCACACATGAAACTTGTTACCTGCAAGTATTCCTATTGAAACTTCTTGATCCAACTTCCTTACGTTCCTTTGCTTTATGTCCTTCCTTTTCCTTCCTTTCTTTAATGCTAGAGTGCTCGAAGAATGCTCTAAGTGTGAAAGAGTATGAGAGAGAGAGAATAGAGAGAGAGCTCCACCATAGAATTGTCAAAAGATGTGAATTGATCCTAATAAGACTTTTTATTATTGAGACCTCTATTTTCTTCAATTTCTCTAATTTTACTTCAATTTCCTCCTCACATGAAAAACTTTGACCTTTCACCTTCATTTACTCCTATTTTCCATTATTTTCATAGACAAAGTTCCAATTAATGCTTATTTTCCTTTTCAAAGCCTTTTCCAATGCATTTGTCAATTTCCCTTAGCCATAATAAATCATATGAATACCCATTAGGATTTATTTCCCAACATTTAGCTTGGAATATGTGTCCCATGACCTTAGTCTTATTTTTCCTTCATTAACTTTATTACACAAACTTTTAACCCAGGGTTGTTACGACTACTCATTTATGAGCTCTTGTTTACCACTTTTGGAAACATCCTCCTATCTTCTAGGAAACAATAAATTGGTCAATACTTAGTTTTCATAATTAAATCTAATCACCCATATTAGATGCATAGGACTTGTTAATTGATAATTAATTTCTAGAAAAATAATTGCAACATTTTCTTCTTTCAACGATTTGTACTTCAACCATTAATTTCCCAATGCTTTTCTTATATTCACAAAAGAAAACATAATGTATTTTTTAAGTAGTAGATATACATTAGTTATTATTATTAAATTACTAATAAATAAGTATTTGTATGTATTTTAATGCAACAACCTAAGTTCAAATTTAAACATATATACATGTAATTATAGTAAAATCTTCAAGCTGAGGGATATCACATCCTCCCCCACTCAAATTTGACACTGTCCCAGTGTACCAGACATTACTTTCTCATGGAAAATCATTTCAAACTTGAAATCAAAGAAGGACATGCTTACTTGAAAGCATCCTCCAATTCCCAAGTTGCTTCTTCTTGCGTGAAATGTTCCCGTTGAACTTTTAGTTGCACCACTTCTCTATTCTGGAGGGTAACTACTCTCATGTTTGGAATACACAATGATTATGCTAGGAACTCTCCCTCTAGTTCCACCTTTACAACATTCCAATCAATTACTTGAGAAGGATCATGTATATATTTCTTTAATAATGAAATGCATTATGAACCTTAAAGTTCGCTTTCACACTTCAAAGGATCCACAATATCTAGGAGACAATTTAGCACAACTGTCAAGCGTAAGTGTACTTTTCTTAGGTTTGACTTTCAATTATACATGATCTCCTACATTGAATTATTTTTTAGTTCTTTTCAAATCTGCATAACTCTTCTTATGGTCTTGGGATGTTTTTTAATTTTGTTTGATTTTCTTGACTACTTCTTCCATTTCATTTAACATGCCAGGTCCTATTATGAGTCTATCTTCAGGGTGATCCTAACTTAATGGCACCTTACATATTGTCCCATACATAACTTCAAATGAACTCATTTTCAAAGAAGTTTTATATCCATTGTTGTATGAAAATCCAGCTAGATGTAGGTAGTCTTCCCATTTGATTTGTTTGTCTTTCACATACATCCCTAACATATCCTCAATTATCTAGTTGGTCCACTCTATTTGACCATCAGTTTGAGGATGATAGGATGTGCTGAAATTCAAATTAGTTCCCATGTTTTTAAACGATCCCTTCCATAATTTGGAGGTAAAATTTGCATCTCTGTCTGAAATTACAACCTTAGGTACCACATGGAGTCTTAACATTTCCCTCATAAAGATTTATGTAATATTTATAGCCTTAAAGGTGTATTTAACTGGAATAAAATAAGTTGACCTGCTAGTTTGTTAACCAAAACCATGATAACATCATGTTGTTTTCTTATTCTTGGTAGTCCAGTATCAAAATCCATGAAAATAGTCTCTCATTTCCATTCAGGGAAGGGAAATGGTTGTAATAAACCATCAATATGTTGCTTAGATGACTGAACTTGCTGGCATTCAAGACACCTTGCCACATACTCAATTGTTTCATTTTCATGTTTGACCAATAAAATTATTTCTTCAATGTTGTGATTAGCTTTTTATAACCACTATGGCTAGTTATTGGGATCTTATGTCTCTCATCTAATACTAAAATTTTCAGACTTACCTCATTTGGTATGTAAGTTATGCCCCTAAACAACAATAGTTCTTGGTTGTTAATTGAGAAATCAACTTCTTTCTCTCCAAAATCTTCAATTTCATGCAGTTTTTCGTTAATTTTTACATATTCTAGATCATAATTTGTTGTTGTTTTGACTTTTTCAGCTAAATCTGATGACCAACTAATCATTGTTATTTTACTGATTTGGTGAAGTTTTTTATTTAATGCATCAACTATCCTATTTTTTCCCTTTAATGTGTGAAATTTCAAAATCATACTTATAAATGTTGGCCACCTTGCTTTCCTAGCATTTATATTAGGTTGATTAAATATACACTTTAGGTTCATATTATCTATCTTTAGATGAAATTTCATCCCTATTAGGTAATATCTCCACATTTTAAATGCATTAATCATTGTTTCCTAGTTTCATATCATGTGTAGCATAATTATTTTCATGCTCATTTAAGTTTCTGAATTCATAGAAAATAGCATAGCCATCTTGCATTAAAACTCCTCCAATCCTTCTTTGCTTACATTTGTGCACACAATAAATTCCTTATTAGGATCTGCTAATTTTAAAGTAGGAATTGTTGTCAAGAGTTATATGATATTGTCAAAACTAGCTTGACACTTCGGGCTCCACTCAAACCTAATTCCCTTCTTTTACAAATTAGTGATTGGATAAGCAAGCCTAGAAAATTCTTCAATGATCCTTCTGTAATAACTTGTGATGCCCATAAAAGATCTGACCTCTTCCATAGTCTTGGGTATTGGCCATTCCAAAATTGCCTTTACCTTTTCAGGATCTACAGCAATTCCCTCTTCTGATATTACATGCCCTAAATAATGTATTTGCTTTTGGTAGAATGAACATTTTCTAAGTTTAACATAAAGTTCATTATCTCTTAAAATTTGGAGAACTTTCTTAAAATGTAGATCATGTTCTTCCTTAATTCTTTAGTATAACAGGATATCATCTATGAAGAAAATAACAAACTTGTCTAAAAATGGCCTTAACACATTGTTCATGAGACTCATAAATGTGTCGGGTGCATTGCTTAACCCAAATGGAAGAACTACAAACTCATAGTGTCCATAATGGGTACGGAATGTTGTCATGTGTATATCTTCGTCCTTAATTCTAGTCACCAAGAAACTATGGTACATCATTTACAGTTGATGCTTCCTATATTTGGTTTAACATTGTTTTATTCTTCAAATGATTTTGTGGACAGTCTCTCCACAGGTGATTCTCACCACAACCCCAACATCTAATGGGAAGTCTCATAAATTCAATATAACTTTTATTGTTTACAGCAGTTCCTCCTTTTTTTTAGTGTTTTTCTGCTAATTAAAATTCCTATTATGATTTCCAGCTTGCATTTTATTGGAAAAAGTGGTTTTCTTAGAACCCTTTTTCTTACTGTTGAATTTTATTGGTTTCTTGGACACCCGAACTTTGTAATTCTCTCCTTTTTGACTACTTTGATTGAAACACAATTTTTCTTTTTTGATAGCCTCATCCATAGATTTTGGCTGATTAAATTCTATTATTTTTCTGCATGAGAAAGGTGCTCACAATTCTTTGTATTTTCTCTTTTTCTTCCTTCAAGTAAGGAACATACCTCAACAGACTCATAAATTTGTTGACACACTCATCCATGGTGAGTTGTCCCAATTTCAGCTCATGAAATTCTCTAGCCTTTTCGTCAAAGTACCTTTCAGTGAAATATTTTTTCTTAAATTCTTTCTTGAAAAATTCCAAGTTATATTCTTGCCCCTTATCCATTTAACATCTTTATTTTCTTCCCACCATAAGGTTGCCTGACTAGTAAATTGGTTGTGGTTAGTCTTTCTTTAAGATTACTTAGATAGTTGTACAATTCAAAATATTTGGACATGTTGAGGAGTCATGCTTTTGCCCCTTCTTCAGTTTCACCATCAAAATTGGGGGTTTTGATCTTTTTAAATTTTCCCTGTAACTAAAAAGACGATTTCCTTTTCTGGATGAGGAAATACTACTATTTGATTTATGTTCATCTTAGCTAGTAGATTTATTAGTTTCACTGTTAGTAGAGTTTTTTGTATAACTCTTTCTTGTAGTACAAACATGTCTACTTCTATATCTCTTCCTATAAGTATTTTTACCAGCTTTTTCCTTCCCTAGTTGTCTTAACAAATATCCATTAGTTTCTTCTTGTTCTTCTTTCCCTTTGACCAACCTTTCTTGATTTTCTTTAGTATCCTCTAAAACAATTTTTAGATTTATGATTACTTGTGGCAATTCAAGATTGGGCTCTTCTATACGACTGGTTCCTTCACCAACCATTCCCATTTCAATATCATGTTGTGCTTCTCCTCTAGGTGATCCTACATATGTTTTACCATTGAAATCCTATGCCATTTCCAGTTATTTAATTCTTCAACACAATATGATCATGACAGTATAACAGTTTCCGTTTTTTGGACCCAGGAAAGGCCCAGTGTTGTAACTACAACTCTAATACCACTCGTAATGACCCCTCTATAAGACTTATTTTTTTTCTTTTTAAAGAAACTATTACAAGGGTCCCAAAATATTTATTAAAATTTTTAACCAATTAAATGTTTACTAATCAACTTTCTCACATGTCGTATAGTGCAGACATTTTCATTTCCCTTCCTTATCATTCTTACTTCATACTTTTGACTCTACCCATTAGCATAGTTGATGAACTTATAATTTGGAATCCATTTCCAAAGCTCCTTTAGCTATAGTTTAATAAATCTATTATAAATCTATTGTTTCCTTTAGCTATGACTTGATTAATTTTCCTTTCCAAAGCTCCTTTAGCTATAGTTTAATAAATCTACTATAAATCTATTGGTTCCTTTAGCTATGACTTGATTAATTTTCCTTGGTATAAATTGGCAAACCACTAGTTACAATATATATATAGGAATTTGAATTCCATTTGTTTTTTTTATTTATTACCTCATCATACAATACTCTATAAGTTTCCACTTTAAAAGTCACTACAATTGTTTTATATAGTTGAATGGGTTCTTCCATAACCTGTTTATTACACCATGCGCGAGGTAATATTAACACATATGTATGTGTAGTCTCATATAATGGTTTACCCACATTGCAGCAGTTCCCTACGATTTCTATGTTATACATGATGTGATATGTAATATAGATATATACATATACGTAAATATTATAAAATATTCTGGACCCTTGTATAATTAAGCAGGAAAGTTCTACATAGCTCCATGTATCATGTATTTTTCTTTGACTTAATCGATGGTGGAGATCGTTGGGTCTCATATCAATGGTAATTCAAGGAAGTAGGCCCTTGTCTCTAGTATAATTAACTCAATTTTATTGTTGTCATTCCATTTAATTTCCTTTCTTCTCAGATTTACCTGGTCATGCTGCTTGTTATGGCTAAGGTGTAGTTGAATATGTAACGCCAATTACTTTTAGTAAGGTGTAGTTGAATATGTAACGCCAATTACTTTTAGTAAGGTGTAGTTGAATATGTAACGCCAATTACTTTCACTAAGGGATTCCATTATTTGTTTCTTTCCTACCAAATTTCAAATATGGTGGATTACTTTCACTAAGGGATTCCAGTACTTGTTTCTTTCCTACCAAATTTCAAATATGGTGGGGTTTTTCGCTCGTCGAATGCATTTAAATAGGCTTACATATCCATTCGCTGATTCTTACTAGTCATAATGTTCTCATGTTTCCAAAAGGTCTTTCCATTATTTAATTAATGCACAGTTCTCATGTTTCCAAGTTGGCCAAACTCTTTCGAGTTTCTCTTATGGGATATACTAAGCAATATGGTTGCTCTATCATTAAAGACCATGTTTGTTGTCAAGTTCTATGTTTCTATGTCATAAATTTAGATGGTATAAATCTAAATAATTAGTATACTTAGTTTCTCTACGAGTTCATTGTAGGAAGCTTCTTGAAAGGAACCACTAATCTATAACAATTTCTATTATTTTTAATGTTTTTCACGTTGTTATATTATTTTTAATGTTTTCACGTTGCAGTAGCATACTTCAGTTGTTTATATATATTATAATATATATATATAATATATATATATATATATTATATATTCCTAATAGTGAAAACAGTATTTATATTTTTCATTTACTTATATGATGTTTTTTTGTTTATTCATGTTTAAAGAACTATTTTTTTGTTCCTATTGTTATTAGAGAAAGTGTTTTAGTTAGAAAAATATAATTTCTGATTAATATGAAAATGGGGCAGCACCCATCGAAAGTTCGTACTGTTTAAGTAAAAATTCACTTCACAAATTTAATTTTTAAGCATATTCTATTCATACATATTTTGTCTGTAATTTTCTAGAATCTTGGTAATATCCCCTTTTTATATATACAACTTATTTGCTCACACATAGATAGTCATGAGAACTGTGTAGAGAAACAATAAGGCATACAAGGGAAAAAACACATATATAAAGTAAAGCATATATAACTTTGTTGTTCCATTATAATTATGATTGCAATACATACTACCAACTCTCTTTATATTTTACTAGCTTTTGTATATGATCAAAATATTTAGATATGGAACAATTTTATCATGTAATAGGTATTCTTGAGAATTGTAATTCAAAAGAAAAAGGAACTAGGATAGCATTATTGATAAAATTTTGAATTAGTGACTTAAACAAACAATAGAAGTTACTTCAAATGCAAACTCTATGATCAAGCTTATTGTATTTTTTTCATTTTCCAATATATTCAAACAAGATATAAAATCACATCTTTTATTCTCTACACGAATCCCTCTAATTTCTTTCAGAAAGTTTAACATCAAATAAAACAGAATACTGAATCCTTTTCCTTCTAACATAATAAAATAGAGTAAAAAATATGGACTTGAGAATTTCTTTTCTTCTAGGAAAATAATGATACAACACTTGGCTCTTCCCAACCTTGACACATCTTGTACTTGTCCCCCCGAACTCTCATGTTTGTATTTCCTCTTTAAATTTTTTCTTCTTTTCTCGAGTCTTTCTAGTTTTCCTCTCTCAGGAAATTATGAGACAAAAGCTAGAATAATCAGAATTCTTGTATCCATCTACCATGTTTTTTAGTGGTTATTAACTGCCTCCACCTCATCAATAGGTGGAAAGTGGTTAACTGCTCATTTATGAGCTCTTGTTTCCCACTTTTGGAGATAGCCTCTTGTCTTTTATGGAACAATAAATTGCCCAATACTTAATTTTCATGATTAAATCTAACCACCTAGATTACATGCCTAAGACTTCCTCATGGATAATTAATTTTTAGAAAAAATACTTGCAACCTTTTCCTCTTTCCATCATTCATACTTCAACCATTAATTTCCTGCTTATTTTCTTATATTCACAAAATAAAACATATTGTAGCTTTTAATCAGTAGCTATACATCAGTTATTATCAATAAATTACATATAAATAAGTATTTGTATGTCTCTTAATGCATCAACCTAAGTTCAAATTTAAACATATATACATGTAATTACAATAAAATATTCAAGATGAGGGATATCACATGTATATGCAACTAAACTCAAGTTGTTGAAGAAAGGGTACATATACCCAAGTGTTTCACCTTGATGTTTCTTGGTGAATTTTGTGAAGAAAAAGGATGGAACTTTGAGGTTATGTGTTTACTTCAAATATATGAACAAGTTTATTATAAAGAACAAGTGCCCTATACAGAGAATAGATTACCTTTTAGATAAATTGAAAGGTGAAAGGATATTTCCAAGATTGTCCTAAGATCAGGTTACCATCAAGAAAGAACCAAAGAATAAAATTAGCAATGAAGCCTTTTTAATTTATAAACTATCATGGATATTCTACTAGAACATTTTGTCACAATAGATATTATAATATTCTAAAATACTAAACTATGAAAATTATTTTTCCTTAGATACCAGCTTAATTGACTATTATCTCTTCTTGAGTTTATTAAATAGATAAAACAAGAAATGGAAAGAATAGGAATATAAGCTCACCGTCCACACAAATGAACACTAGATTTATCCTATGAAATGTAATATAAGAAAAAACCCAATTAGAAAGCGAGACTTATCCTCTTCTCTCTCTTTTCTTTATTTATAAAAATGCACATACAAAGGAATGATAACTCACTATGGAGTTACCTTTTGACATTGTAGCCTTATGGATTTATACAAAATCCTAATTTTCCTCCATTATTCTCACAAAATAACACTTTCAAATGTTTTCCTCATCTATCAAGCAACATACAATGTTAAATAATGAAACCCCTTCTCCTCTTGGTGGCCCGATATTTAGCATAGCCACTTAAGAATCTAAGGTGGATTTTTAATTTCCTCAAACCTCAATTGTGATTAAGTTTTGGAACTTTTAGAATATTCTTTAAAATTCCACAGTGTTATCCCTACATATATTGAGTAAATGGGGTGTGTGGAATCCACTCAATTACCATGGTGATTAAAAATCTAGTCCAATTTATGGGAGGCACAACTTTCATGAGGTCTAATTGAGGTGAATATTTCACTATTGGAAAGGTCTCAATGTGTAGATAAATGTCTAGGGTGTGAGCATATGTGTTTGATTTTGCAACCCCAAAAAAAATCCATTTGATGCCTCAAAATAGCTTTGAAAGTTTTTATACCCCCGTTCTCTAAAGTTGGACCTACTACTAAAATGGGCCCTACAAGCCAATTCTTACAAAGTTTCCACCCAAAAAGCACCAAGATAGATGAAAATTTATATTATGATCCAATCTAGATCACATTTCCCCATTTAGGGAGTCCTTTTGTCTCCAAAATATTTATTGAATGAGGTGAGTAATTTTCCCTCTACCTTCTCCATGGAGTACCATTTTTCTTTACCTGGAAGTTCTCCTATCGACCCCATCTACCAAAGGTACTTCTACCTTTTTCTTTTTAATATCGATTTCTTCCATAAACCATTGCTTGAACATTTAGTTCTAACATCTCTATGGAAGGTAGGATCTGCTCCTCCTTTTGATCAAACATGGAATAATTTGAAATTATCCAAATTCACTACTGAGTAAATGTGCATGTATGGTGGTAGGCTCGTTTTATAGGTGTTATCTCCCTCCTTCTCCAATAACTCAAAAGGTACATAACATAGGGCCTTGATATTTTTATCAATACCCTAGAGTATTTTCTTTTTCAACTATAACCAAACTCTCTCTCTCACTTTGAATGAATTATTCATTTAGTGTTGATAATGTCTAGCCTTATAATTTTCATGTGATTTCTTCAATGTCTCAGATACCTCCAAATGGATCTACTTAACATTTTTAATAAACTTCTCTACTATCTTTTCTTCGCCTATGATTTCTTTCATCACTCCTCCCTATTGTCCATATACAACATCCAAGGATGAAGGTAGTAAATAGCCAAAACAAGTTTCAAAGTGGGAGTTTCCAGTAGAAGAGTGCACTACTCTATTATAAGAGTGTTGAATATAGATCAAATTTCCATCCTATATCTTTTGATTCTTCTGATTATATGCACTACTTTTGTTTGTCTATATGTTTATGGATGGAATTCTATAGATCTCTTCAATCTGGTATCCATAATTTCCCAAAGTGTAGTCCAAAAGGCACTAAGAAATATGGTATCCATGACTAAGGTAATGCTCCATGGTATCCTAAATTCAAGTACACACAGACTTGTTCAAATAACATGTTTTTTGTTCAAATAAGAATGTACATATTGTTGAACCTATCAACTACCACAAATAAATAGTCGTGTCCATTTTGATTTGTTGGTAAACCACCCACAAAATCCAAGGAAATTCTTTCCTAAGGCTATGTGGGTATAGTTAAGGGATGATATAGACCTTTTCATCTATTACTAGGCTTATTGATACAACAAAGTATGCATCCTCTAATATATAGTGCTACATTTCCTTGGATTTTGAGCTAGTACACATACCTTTGCAGGTTAGAAACTATCTTTGCAACACAAAAATTTCCCAAAACTTTGGAGGTGTAAGCCTTCTTAATAAGATATAATATTTTACCTTTAAGAACACTAATATTATCTAGCTTGCATATTTACCAAAATGGAGGTGACAGTAAACTTTATTTTCTCCTTGTTTTGCATGAACTTGGCCCTGTAGTTGCTAAAACAACTCATTGAAGTCCTTATCTTCTATGTATGCCTCTCTGTATGCATCATGGGTAAAAGTATCCATGTGCATAAGAGTTCCAAAAAATGTAATATTTTATGTGGGTGGCCTTTTGAAACCATGTATTCCAATTTATTAATGATGCCCTTCTTGTACTTGATGACTAGATGCAATTGTTGTAAAAACCCAATGCACTTGTAATGTCAATTTGCTAAAATTTATTCTAGGCCTGCAAATATTGTAGTGGTTGATGATCTGCATGGTTGAGGGTCTCCTTGGCCATTATATAGTCTTACCACTTCTTAACAACTTGCATTAGGGAATAAAGTTCCTTATCATAGGTAGGGTAGTTTAAGACTCCCCCTTGTAACATTTCCTAATAATTATCTCCTTACATCAAGACTACTCTGTGGCATACTCACCTACCACTATCTCCAATTCAAAAGGATTTTGTAAGTTTGGTAATGTGATAATTGGTGGTTGAAGAATATTTTATTTCATATTATTGAAATCCTTTTGTAGATTCTTTCCCCACTAGAAAGTCTTACCACTTGTTGTTATTGCATGGAGCAGTGCACTACTATTTCCTAAAAGAATGTTATGAACGTCCATAGCTAATGTGTTGCCTAAATCATAACTTCTATGATAATAATAGGAACTAGAAATTTCATGATGACATCCATATTTGCAATATATATCTTGAATTCCCATCCACCATTCACATACCCCAAATACACCAATGGTTGTTGGTAAAACACACATTTATTGGCATTAGCTAGTGCTTTATGCTCCTTTAAAGTCTCTAACGCATGCATGAGAAGTAAGGTTTGTTCCTCCTAGGAAGAGATATAAACCAATATATCATCCAAATACACTATGATAAATGAATCTAAATATGGGAGTAATACACCATTCATTAGTCTCATAAAAGATGGTGAATGACACAAAATAAGTGTTGTTATCAACCATTCATACAAATGTTGGAAATAATACTGAGAGGGGGGTGAATCAGTATTATCAGATCAATAATTTAAATTTCAAAACTGATTTGTATAAACTACTTCAGCTCAATAACTTGCATGTATACACACTTTCTTCAAATCCAACCAACGTATATATCTGCAAATACAAATTCAAAATTCTGCAGCTATTCCAGACTTTAGTTATACCTAGATCATATCATTTATAGAATAATATATGCATCATAATTCAGATCTAGAATATTCATGAGAAAAAACACCTATTGATAATTCATTTTACACCTTAAGGTCCCAATCTATCATTAGATCTGATCCCTCATCATCAGCTAAGGTTCATCCTTGGTTCAGATCTAGCAATGCACCATAACCCAATAACTTGCATGTTAGATCTCACACTTCATCAGATATTCGATACTTACATACCTTGGCCTAATGATCTTCTCCTCCTTTTATAGTTTTAGGCCTTTCTCAATACCATGGACCAAAACCACTTAAGACAAATACCTTGGACCCAATACTTTGGATCAATACCTCAGACAAGATACCTTGGACCAATACCATGGATCAAAATACCATGGACCAAATACTTCGGACCAAAAATTTAGTTTTCCAAGGTATACGCACTTTTCCTTCCATGAAGCGTGTGTGTACGTATACGCGACTTGTATATAGTGAACCTGTATGTATACGTAGCTTGGTCAATGGTGAACCTGCATATACCTCTCTTTCTTCATTCTGTAATTCTTTGTTGCTTACCTGCTATACTATGATCTTTCATCTGAGTGAGTTGCCTTCTGAACTGATTCCTTGAAGCTGCCCTACATTTCATCGCATCTATAAACACTACTGTCATGCATTTTGTCACATCTAATATCTCTTCTATAGATTCATCTAGTTAACATATACAAGTGAGTTGTTCTGCTAAAAGTGGGCTTCCATCAAGTACAACACATACATCATAATGCCAACAATCTCCCCCATTGGACTTGATGGAAATAACAACCACACCAAGTCACTCTCCCCCTTTGACATCACGGGAAAAGGTTCATGCTCCCCCTGAGCATAAGCAAAGTCCGCAAAAATATGTTCTAAAAGAAGAACATGACTCTATACATACATCAAAAATGACCTTCCTATCACCAATGAATCATACATACATCCATCTCCCAACCAATTGGGGATATACCAAATGTGACTCATCCACCCAGCCAAGTGGGGATATACCAATTGTTTATACATGTCAAAAACAAGAAATATTACACCATGCATAGTAGGGTTACAAATTAGGTCTTTTCATGACCTTTATAAAAAAAGACCAAATATTTTAAACAAGACCATGATAGTCATCAACAACTATCATATGATTTTCACCATCAGCATCATTATCCAGACCAGCAACCTACATATGTCCATTATTAGTTCTCAAAATATCATCAACCCTATTCTCCCCCTAAACCATTCCACCTGTTCATTTTCAAATCTGATCATTGCATATGTCAGTAAGAGATATCAAAGCATCATCATCAAACAGATATACATCAAGTGATCAGCAACTTTATGAGGACCAATATATTATCATATTGAAAACATCATCAAACAGAGCAGATAATTGACAGAACCATAGCAAACCCCTTTATCCTGAGTCTGGCCCACTGCTTTACTTAAAACCAACATATACGTGATTGTGCCCACAGAAACCCGCATATGTACATGACAACGCTTCATGAAACTCGCATATAACTACCTTTCTCTGAAAATTAGGATTTAACAGCAGAATGATGCGGAAACTACTCCGAACTTTTGTTTGAGATATTCAAATGTCTCTCTGGGCAGTGGTTTAGTGAATATATCAGCAACTTGTTCTTTGGAGGGAACATACTCCAATTTGACCTTTTGTTCAAGCACTTGTTCATGTAGGAAATGATATTTGATGGGTATGTGCTTGGTCTTGGAGTTGATTACTAGATTCTTTGAAATAATGATGGCACCTATATTATCACATAGAATGGAGATGGGTGGAGTACATGTGATCTGAATATCTTGCAAGGTTTGCATCATCCAAAGTAGTTGTGTGCAGCAAGATGCAGCAACCACGTATTCTGCTTCAGCTGTAGATAATGCAATTGAACTTTGTTTCTTGTTGAACCAAGACACTAACCTGGAACCCATACAGAATGCACCACCACTAGTGCTTTTTCTTTCATCAACACTTCCTGCCCAATCCGCATTTGTATATGCATGGAGTGTAAAATCCGTATCTCTAGGATACCATAAACCAAAGTTATGTATTCCTTGAAGATATTTGAAAATCCTTTTGACTGCCTAAAGGTGCAACTCCTTTGGATTTGCTTGGAAGCTTCCAACTATTCCCACTACATGCATGATGTCCGCTCAGGTACCTGTTAGATAAAATAGACTGCCAATCATGGATCTGTAAGTTGGTTGATGTATTGTTGCTGATTCATCATTTGAGCTAAGACTGCATCCTGTTATCATTGGGGTACATACTAGTTTAGAATCTTCCATGCCGTACTTTTTCAGGATTTGTTTGAGATATTTGGTTTGTGAGAGAAAAATACCATCTTTACTTTGTTGAACTTGTAGACCAAGAAAATAGGTAAGCTCACCAAGCAAGGACATCTCAAATTTTTGCTGCATTATTGAAGCAAAATTCTAACTCATGGATTCTTCATTGCTACCAAAAATGATATCATCAACATAAACAACAATTATTAGCAATTTACCAGTGTCAATATTTGTATATAAATTGCTATCTGCTACCCCCTTTGAAAAACCCTGTTGATGGAGATATTTGTCAAGACGGTAATACCAGGCCCTTGGAGCCTGTTTTAGACTATAGAGAGCCTTTCTGAGTTTTCATACAATTTTTGCATCATTTCCAAGAATGAATCCTTCTAGTTTTTCAATATAGACTTCTTCTTCTAAGTCTCCATTAAGAAAGATAGATTTACATCCATTTGGTATACTTTGAATTTCTGAAAACTAGAAAGAGTAAGAAACATTCGTATGGCTTCAAGTCTAGCAACAGGTGCAAATGTTTCTTCAAAATCTATACCTTCTTGCTGAGATATCCTTTCCAAACGAGTCTGGCCTTGTTTCTGATAACTTCTCCATTTTCGTTTAGCTTTTTTTTGAATATCCATTTGGTTCCTATGATATTCTTATCATGAGGTCTACGAACTAATTCCCAAGTTTTATTTTTTTCAATTTGCTCAAGTTCTTCATTCATGGCCTTGGCCCAACATTCATCTATACATGCTTCATTTACATTTTGAGTTTCAGTGGAAGATAGTAATGCTAGATAGCTTGAGGCTTCGGCAATGGTTCTTCTTGTCTGCACACCTGCCCCTTTTCCCCTAAATTTTGAGTTTCTAGATGGTTTTTCTGAACATACCTGGACAGAGTCTTTTTCTTCTATTGTTATCTCTTCTTCTGGTGCTTCATTGGTTTCTTCTTCAGAATCAGTGTGATTTGATGTGGGAAAATGATCCTCATCTTCTTCATTGTCATAATCTTTGGTTTTTATCTGCGTTGGATTTTTACATGCTTCATCAACCACAACATCAATACTTTCAATAATTTTCCCAAGTATTTTATTATAACATTTATATCATTTACTTCAGGAAGAGTAGCCAAGAAGAATACCTTCATCTGCTCTAGGTTCAAACTTACCAAGTTTTTCATCAGTCCTTTTGATGTAACATTTGCTTCCAAAAACTTTGAAGTATTTTACAGTAGGAGTCTTACCATACGAAATTTCATGTGGAGTTTGAGTGCTATTTACTCAAACATTTGCTTGGTTGAGAATAGTGATGACAGTGAATGTAGCTTTACCCCAGAAGGTTGCAGGAGTTCCAGATTCATCTAGCATAGCACAAGCCATTTGTTGAATAGTTCTGTTCATCCTTTCTACCACTCCATTTTGCTGAGGAGCCCTTGCGGTGGAGAATTGACTTTTTATTCCATGTTGTTCACAAAAGTCAAAGAATTCATCTTAGGTAAATTCCCCTCCTCGATCAGATCTGAGGCATTTGATTTTGCGATCTGATTCATTCTCAACCAAAGCTTTGAAGGCTTTGAACTTTTCAAATGCTTCATCTTTATGCTTTAGAAGACCTATCCAACACATTCTGGAAAAATCATCAATGAACAATATAAAATATTCTTCTCCACGAGGTGACATTTTCCTTGATGGTCCACATAAATCAGTATGAACAAGTTCAAGAGGCTACTAGCTAACCCTTTCTTTTCGATGAAGTGAGATCTGGTTTGCTTACCGAATTGATATGATTTTCATCTAGTATTTTCAGGAATGTTGATATCTGGAAGATCACGAACAACCTGGAATCTGCATGCTTTTCTATTTGAGAAAAGCTTAGATGTCCCAATATTCTGTGCCATAGCTAGTTTTTATCACTTTTGCTTAGATATCACTATTGTTGTCCTCCCTTGAGTATTTATAGGTTGTTTGGAGTTCTTGTACCTTTGATCATGGTTTCTCCTGTATCAAGCTCACAAACAACACATCCATTTGATCGAAACAATACTTCATTTCCTTGATCACACATTTGACTCACACTCAACAGGTTATGCTTTAAGCCATCAACATACATAACACTCCCAGCTTTAACTTTTTCTTTCAAGAAAACATAGCCTTTACCTTTTATGACAGCAGGAGTGTCATTTCCAAATGAGACACTCTTTTCCTTTTCTAAGGCATTATATGAGTGTAGTTTTTCTTTGTCACCTGTCATGTATTTTGAGCATCCACTGTCGATGTACCATTGGTTTTCTTGTCCTTCTGCATATAGGGCTATACCACATCTTTCTGTTTGTTGTTCTTTCTTTCTCCATATTTTTGGATTTAATGGAGTTTTCTCCTTTTGAGATATTTGCCGAAATCTACTCATGCATTCAGATTCTTCATGGCCAAAGTTGTTACAGATTGAGCATTCTATTTCATTTTCAAGAAGAGAAAAGTTATTATAGGAAATTTTCTTAATCCCTGTCACATTCCTTTGATTCCATGCTTCTCTAGTCATGATGGTTTTGTAAGCAACACATTGAGCAGCTTTGTGTCCAAAATTATGACATGAGAAACATTGACCATTAAAGAAGCTCCTGCAATTATGGAATCTACTAACCTGGTGATTGTAGTTTCTATTGATATTTATCTTTGAAGTAAATTGAGTATGATTTACCTGAGGTTGATTGTGGCTTCTGCTCATCCTTGAACTAAATGAGCCTGATTTACCTAGTGATCTGCTTTATGCCTTTACTGACGATTGTCAAATTGTTCACTGCTCTTTGCTGCATTAAGATAGCTTTTAGTGGAGGTTGATGGCTTCTGTGATTGAGATGCTTCTTTAGTATATCCAAGACCTGTCTTTATCAAAGGAGAACATTGCACTTTGATAATTTCATTTAAGGTTTCTGATCCTTTAACAAATCTAAGACTAAGAGCTTTCGTTTTCTCAAGATCCTTTCTTAGACCCACAATTTCACATTCTAGTTTTTCATTTTGTTTTTCTCTTTCGGCAAGTTGGTATGTCAAGGTACCTATAATCATATTCTTTTCTTATAAACAGATTTTGAGTTTAGAGTTTTCTTTATAAAGGTCATCTTCATCTAAAGTATCCAAAAAATCATCATCTTCATAAGCCATCAGAAGTCTATAGTCATAACTATTTTAATCTTCATCACTATTAGATAAACCATCGCTATCTTCATGAGTATAGTAGCTTTTTTTACTTACACTTTATTTTTTATTCCATTTTGCAGATTCCTTCCCTTTATCATATTTATCTTTATGAGTACATTTGGTGGCATAATGACCGACTCTACCACAGGAAAAACATTTGAAAGGTAGTTTACCTCTGAATCTTCTGGAGCCCCATTGAAGCTTCTTGACAAAGTTTACTTCCTCTTCTTCTTATGAAATATGTCCTGATTCATTGAGTTATTCTTTTCCTTTTGTTGAAGTTTTAAATGTGACTTATCTCATATCTGATGGACCTCCCTTTCTCAACTCAAAGGCAGTTAATATTCCGTGAAGTTGTGTCATAGTAATAGTCTGTAGATCCTTCTTTTCTTCTATGGCAGATAATTTTGATTCAAATTTAGCAGATAAGGATCTTAAAACTTTTTCAACTAAGGTAACTTCCTTTATCTCTTCACCCAAATTCTTCATGCAATTAACAGCCTCATCTATACGTAAGAAGTAACTAGCTATATTTTCATCATTGTGCATCTTGAGAATTTCATATTGAATTCTAAGAGTTTGCAGTTTAGCATGTTTTACTTGAGAGTCTCCTTTGTAGCTTAGAACGATTTTGTCCCGTATTTCTTTGGCTGATTTGAGCTACATAACTTTGAAAAACTATGATTGTGATAGACTTCCCAATAATGTATTAACATCCTTGGCATTGGTTTCATATTGCTTTTTACTTGTCGTATCTGTAGGAATTGCTGATGGAAATGTATATCCTCCTTCCATGATTTCCCAGACATCTATTCTAAGAGATTGAAGATAGGTTGTGGTTCTTACCTTCCAATAAACAAAGTTCCTCCCATCAAATATTGGTCATCTGATGGATCCCCCGCTTTCTTGATTACTCATGATGATGGATCTTCCTTCAAGCGAACAAGCTTCTTCTAAAGGACATGCTTTGATACCAATTGTTGGAAATAATATTGAGAGGGTGGTAAATCAGTATTATCAAATCAATAATTTAATTTTCAAAACTGATGTGTATACACTACTTCATCTCAATGAAGTTGCATGTATACGTGCTTTCCTCAAAACCAACCAGTGTATATATTTGCAAATATAAATTCAGAATTTTGTAGCTATTCCAGAATTTAGTTATACCTAGATCATATCATTTATAGAATAATATATGCGTCAGAATTCAAATCTAGAATATTCATGAGAAAAAACACCTAATGATAATTCATTTTACACCTTAAGGTCTCAATCTATCATTAGATCTGATCCCTCATCATTAGCTAAGGTTCATCATTGGTTCAGATCCAGCAATGCACCATAACCCAATAACTTGCATACTAGATCTCACACTTCATCAGATATTCAATACTTGCACACCTTGGCCTAATGATCTTCTCCTCCTTTTATATTTTTAGGCCTTTCTCAATACCATGGACAAAAACCACTTAGGACCAATACCTTGGACCTAAAACCTGGGGTCAATACCTTAGACCAGATACCTTGGACCAATACCATGGATCAAAATACCATGGACCAAATACTTCAGACCAAAAATTTAGTTTTCCAATGTATACGCGCTTTTCCTTCCGTGAAAGTGCGTGTGTATATATACGCGACTTGTATAAAATGAACTTGCGTGTATACACAGCTTGGTCAATGGCGAACCTGCGTATACCTCTCTTTCTTCATTCTGCAATTCTTTTTTGTTTACCTGCTATACGATGATCTTTCATCTGAGTGAGTTGCCTTCTGAACTGATTCCTTGAAGTTGCCCTAGATTTCATCACATCTGTAAACACTACTGTCATGCATTTTGTCACATATGATATCACTTTTGTAGATTCATCTAGTTACCATATACAAGTGAGTTGTTCTGCTACAAGTGGGTTTCCATCAAGTACAACACATACATCATAATTCCAACAACAAATATTTTATTTCTTTGAAGGTGGTCTTCCAAGTGTTGTATTCTTTGACATGTACCTAATGGTATATCAATTTGAGGTCCAACTTAGTTAGGTACTTGGAATTCCACAACTAATCTAATAAATCATCAATATTGTGTAGAGGTTATTAATTCTTAAGTGTAATCATGTTCAAAATCCTATAGTTAATACATATTCACTAAGTCTTGTCCTTCTTAATACAATTATGATAGTTGACCCAGAAGGTGAGGTGATTGGTTGGATCACTCCCGACTCTAGAAACTAATTCTTCACTTCATATAATTCTTAAATAGATTATTGATATATCCTAATGTTTCAAAATTAGGACTCAATAAAAAATTATATATCATGCTCCACTTTCGTCATAAATGGTATCCCTTTAGGCTACTAGAACCCTCCTCTATATCATTATAGAAACTCCTCCAATTCTTTTTACTCTTTAGTACATCCCTTCAAGGATGAAATTTACCTTATTGATTTGTCATCCAATTTATTTGTCTCTTAAGAAAAGAAACATGTATTTGTTGGAACTAATCAATATTTCATCTTGGTTAGCACTTACTACAAAGATCTTTATTGACCTTTTTGTGCATTGATGATGTAGAATTTCCCATCCTTGATTAGAGGATACTAGTTGGCTCCTAGCATGAATATTAGATCCCTCATATTCATGAAAGTGCCTCCAAATGATACACCACACATGTCAAGGGGTATTACTTCTAATTTTACTTCATCAAAACACTCTACACTTATAGAAAATGTGATCTTGCATTGTGTCAGGACATTGATTCTTGCATCTGTTTTCACTCACCCCAAAGGGTGTGGGCTTGGATGACCATGAACCTCTAACCCAAGCTTGTTGACCATATTGGTTTCTATGATATTAGATCAACTACTATGAATTTGCACTAAAAAATAGAATTGAATAGAGCATATACCTTGGTCTTCTTGACATGGACCTTGATATGGAATTTTCATCTTCCTCTCTTCCTAGCGATGAAGGCTACCCAGACACACTTCCTTCTACAGTGAAGTGTAGGAAATATTATCATCCACATATGGGCTACTCTTTACCTGATTATATGAATCCATGGCTAGAAGTATTTTCTTCTTGGCATCCTTCTTAGCGTTCATAGGGTTCAACATTGGATGTAGTTTCCAACACTTTTCCTTAGTGTGACCATAAATATTGTAATTATTGCAATGATTACTTGGATCCTTGCAGGGATGTGTGGTGATTATCATCTTCTCATATTTCCCCTTCCAATTCTTCTTTCCCTCCTTCGAAGTGCCTTAGTTCTCTTTCTTTTTGGAATGACTTGGTCTTCCTTTTTTGTGGCCTATATTTTCTAGATGTTTTGCTTGCAAACATGCTTCATCAAATGTCCTAGGCTTGAAAAGCATCATGTACTTTTTCAAATTAATTTGTAAGCCCCTTAAATAATTGAGGAGTACATAGTATTCTTGGGATAGATACCTGGCATGATATCCATCTACCTAAATTTGATGGTGTACTCTTGCACACTCTACCCTTTCCTTTGCTTGAAGTAATTCTAATGGATACATTTGTCCTCTACATATCTTATAAGGTAGAACTAGGACTTAATGAGGGTTTTAAACTTATCCCACTTACTTATTTGAATATCACCCTCCACTCTAAGTGTCTTTGTGTGAATTTCCCACCAATTTAATGCATATCCCTCTAATTTCAATCTGGAAAATTAAATATTATACTCTTCTTCCATATGTTGGAAATTGAAATAGACCTCTAACTATTTCAGCTAGTTATTCAAATTTATTCCATTGATCTCACCTTGGTATGGTTGATGCCCACTTTTACTTCCATTTTAAATTAGGACTATGAAATGGTACTAGCGGTGGAGCTTGATTTCTCTTTCCTTGACTCATTTTCCAATCTTCATTTTCTCCTAGTTTCTCCTCTAATCCAATCTTTGAATTAGATCCTACAACATTCGTTAACAATATGATTTTGTGTGTTACATCCACCATGAGGATGGCCATATTGCAAGATATATTTTCAAATTTCTTTCCATCCTAGAAAATCTCTCTTTTGTTGGATATCAATGGGTGTTGTTGTTGACACCTAATCATAGGGATTGGGTGAACAATTGTAAATAGCGTAAGTAATAAATAATGGAAAATGAAAAGTCATTGGGAGATGAAACTCAAGAGTCACTCCCTCATGTATATAACTATGAACAGCCCAGATGAATAAACATATTCTCATTTGAGGAGTTACCTACTGGCCTAACATGGTATCAGAGCCAACTCTATTTATAGTATTCGTGCCCTTGTAACTCCCTTTTTCCTATTATGACTATGTTCTGCCCATATTGCAAAATGACACCTTTGACTGTACTGTGGTATGATGAGTGCATATTTGTGATATTACATTATGGAAAATGTTGGCTTCTACACATACCTCCCTCGATGATGTACCCATAATTCCCATTGAAAATGTTTCCCATATAGCCTGGTCACTGCTCCTCCAGGAATGACGCTATATAATTGGTATCATTCCTAACTCTCCATATAGTTGGTATATAGTAGAACTCTCCCATAACACCATCGTAGTCGGACTCTCCCTTCGTAGTTAGACTCTCCCCTTGGGTCAGTTAACGAGAGTTGCACCATTTTGCCCGAAGAAATTCTTCACTGCTCCTCTCTTGATATCTACCACTGTCACCTATATTGTGTGCAATACCCTTCGCTAGTGAGCTTCCGGTCATTACCTCCCCGCATCCCCAGAGGTATAACATGCTATTCATTTAAATGCTTCCACTGTGGGACAGGACTCGACCCCCTCCCAGGTATCAGTGATGTGGTGCCAGTGTGGCTCTAAGTCGCACTATGGCAGTCTCATATACATAGAACACTGAATATAAAGTTGTTTTCATATACACAGAACGTTGTTTTCAACTGTTGGTATTATTTCAATTGTTTCATTGTCAACTCCTGGTTTCCGTGCAGTGGAATCGTGTTCCATAACACGTTGTCTCTACGCCATACTTTGGTTGCTCCTCATTGTTATATACTATCCGTTGCCTACTATCCAATTTCTCCCTCCCCCACATTGTTTAGTATTACTCCTCATCCCACTGTTTCCATTATAATACACCACTTTGTTTTTAATACACCATTCCACCACTTTTATGCTTCCATGAATGTTGTGTTTTTAATACACAAGTGTTTTTAGTACACCTCTCCCACTCCCATTTTAATGCATCGATGTGTTTTTAAATACACTAATTTTAATACATGTTCCTCCTACATACAGCCTCTCCACATATGAAAGCCCCTCCTCCAGTTTGTGTGAATTCATATAACACCTCCCCCATATACCACATCCCCTTATTGCATTTTTTTTTAAATCACCAAAACTGGATTTTTTTTTAAACCAACAGAAGTGCATTTTTTATATTGGCAGTAAAGTACATTTTTTTTAAAATGCACTCATTAATATCAATTGTGGGAGTGGTTTTGAATGGGAAGGAGAAGTATCCTGAGTGGTCTCGGAAAATCAAACACACTCTCATTTTTAATGAGCTATGGAAAGGAGTGTGTGTTGGACATGGAGACAAAGAACCAGAACAACCTACCTCAGAAAAGGAATTTGCCATTTGGGAAAATAAGAATAGCAAGGAATATGCTTTGATTGCAACATCAGTAAATGAAGAGGTGAGTCTCCATATTTCGCCATTTTCAAATTCTTTCGAAGCCTTACAAAAACTGAAGGAACTCTATGACTCACACTCTACACTTGAAGTTGACTCATGATTAAATTGTTCAGCCTTGAATTGCAAAATGATGATCCTCTCTCTCTTACATCAGAAGTAAAATCTATTAAGCATGACATCAAAGTAATTAATGTTGAACTGGACATTCCTCTTATACCTTTTGTCAAGGCACTTTATCCCACTTACTCAAATTATCTTGAGTCATTGCAAGCAAATGGAAACCTCAAAGAAATCACCTTTGACTCCCTTGTGAATAAATTTGTTTAAAGAGAGAAAGCTTTTTGGAAGAAGACGGCTCCGTATTCTTCTAAAGAGGTTGTGTGTCTTGCACATAGACAGATCTTTCTTAAGATTCTTCCAAAGGAAGAGGTGGTTGAAGAGGAAGAGGAAGAAGAAATTTTAGAAGCAAGGGGGATAGACACTCTCAAGGAGAAAAGTAAGATTTACATTGCATAGGTTGCAATAGAGATGGATCACATGATGCATCCACATGAAAGCTTCCTTGGGACATAATTGAGCAAGAAAAAAATCAATCTAAAGGTAAAAGTAATGACAAAGAGAATGGTAAAGCACTTGAAACCACTCACTATGTTGTGGCACATTGTAATATTGGAGTAAATGAAGACTTATTTAATGATTCGCTTTGTTCTTGGAAAAATTATTGGTTGCTTGATTCAGGAGAAACTTTCCACATGAATTTTAGAAGAGAATTTTTTGAAGAATTTACTAATAATGTTGATGGAGTAGTATACTTTGCAGAAAAATCAAAACTCAAGCCATCAAGGCTTGGCACAATCAGGCTCAAATTGCCTGGTCTTCCAAAATTTCTTCTGCATGATGTTTTATATATCCCATAGTTGAGGAGAAACTTTTTGTCCTTGGTCCACATCTTCCATCAAGAACACTCCATTCATATGTTTGATGGAGAGGTTGAGGTGAGAAAAGTATCAAATCACTCACCTGTCATGATGGGGATAAATGAAGAAAGGCTTCTCAAGATGCAAGGTACCTCTGCTCATGCACAAAATTTCTCATACAATTCTCATTATGAGGAAGGTACATTTCCATCAAGTTTATTATGGCATGCTAGATTTGGAAACTTGAACTATTGCAGCCTCTGCTTGTTGAAGAAAAATGGTATTACTGGTTTGCCTACAATTCCTAGGAAACTTAAGCAATGTGATGCTTGCATTCTAGTAAAGCATAGCAAACAGTCTTTTCATGATTCACATTCTAGAGCACATAGAAAATGTGAACTCATTCATTCAAATTTATGTGCTCCAATGCATGTTCCTTCTGAAAATGGAAATAAATATATGATGACATTTATTGATGACTACACCAGAATATGTTGGGTTTATTTATTGAAGAACAAATATGATGCTTTTCAAACATTCAAGAACTTTCATACATGGATTGAAAACGATGCACAATCTCATATTTGCTCTATTCACACTGATAATGGAAAAGAATACACTTCAAATGAATTTGAAAACTATCTTCGCCAACATGGGATCAAACATCAAACAATTGTCCCTTATAATCCCCAATAGAACGGAGTAGCTGAAAGAATGAATAGGACAATCTTAAATATGGTGTGCTCCATGATTTTTTTCAAGAATGTAAAATTGATGTTTAAGGTTGATGCAGTTCTGTGTGTTGTATATGTAAATAATAGATGTCCATCTAATTCTATTAGAAACAAGACTCCTTATGAAATGTGGTACGGGCACATTCCTTCGGTAAATCATCTCAAGGTCTTTGGTTCCATCTGTTATGCCTTGATACCAAAGGTAAATAGAAACAAACTTGGTGCAAGGAGTTGTAAGTGTATATTCTTGGGGTAATCAAACACCTCCAAAGCATATTGTCTCTATGATGAAGTCAATAAAAAGTTTATTGTACCTAGAGATGTAATCTTTCTTTAATCATCCAAAGCGGACAATGTTGTTGAGCCACAACTTGATCACTTGGATATATTTGCAAATGAAAAATCATTTCAATAATTGATAATAATATTCCACATCTTAAAGGTGGGATTCCTATACTAGATCAACCTGTGGAATATTATTTTCAAGAACTCTCTCCCCCGCATGAAACTCCAACCACTAATGATACTTTGAGTGATGTGATTGAAAGAATTGGGAGACTCATTATTGATTCGGTCCCAACTCAATAAACCAAGAAGCCTGGACCATCTCATAAAGGTCCCCCAAAGTGGTTGACTAAGACACTTGAAAGTGTTCATCCTGATGAGGTTGGAAAGACAGGAACAATAAATTCAACCAAGAAAAATGAAGGTGATGTAGATGACTATGATTCACCTATTGATCTGGATGTTTCTTATGATTGTGAATTGAATTTGTCTACAGATTTTGAAGCAACTTCCTTCAAAGAAGCCACTTCTCATGATGAATGGAAAGAAACAATGCAAGAGGATTATGATGCCTTGATAAAGAATGGCAATTGGAAGCTAGTTGATACTCCATTGGGAACCAAACCAATTGGTTGCAAGTGGGTCTACAAGAACAAGTATAAAGTTGATGGCTCACTTGACAAGCACACAGCCAAGCTTGTGGAAAAAGGTTTTGCATAGAAGGAAGGGGTCGAATATGAGGAGACGTTTTCCCCACAACAAAATGGGCTACCATCTAGACACTCTTTTCCCTAACAGCTCAAAACGGTTGGAAAGTCCATCAAATGGATGTAAAAACTGCTTTCTTGAATGGATATATAAAAGAGAATGTTTTTATGTCCCAACCTGAAGGATTTTTTGTGAAAAGACATGAACATAAAGTATGCAAACTAGTGAAATCCTTGTATGGCCTCAAGCAAGCATCGCGAGCCTGGTATGAAAAATTAACTGAGCATCTTCTGAAACTCAATTTCAAACATTATGATCTTGATTATGCAACTTTGTTTGTCAAGAAAGTTTTCAAAACAGTCATATATATTGTGGTATATGTATATGATCTTTTGATGACAGGGAAAAGTGAGAGCTACATTGCATCCATAAAGAAGGAATTGAGGAAATTTTTTGAAATGACAGACTTGTGCTATGTTCATTACTATCTTTGTATTGAAGTAACTCAACATCCAAAGTCCATATTCCTTTCTCAAAAGAAGTACATTGAAGATATGTTGAACAGGTTTGGCATGGTTGAATGCAATCCTCTAACTACTCCAATGGAACAAAACTTAAAGTTCACATCCATTGAAGGAAAAGAATTTGAGGATGCAACAAAGTATATACAGCTTGTAGGAAGTCTCAACTACCTGACTACTACCAGACTATACATTTAGTTTGTTGTTGGAATCCTCTCTAGGTTTATGAAAAAGCCTTGTGAGGGACATTGGTCTGCTGCCAAAAGAGTTCTAAAGTACTTGAAGGGAACTCAAGACTTTTGACTCAAGTATACATAGGTGGGTGAATTCAACTTGATTAGATACTCTGATTCAGACTTCGATGGAGACAAAGAAACTGGGGTGTCTACTTTTGGTTATGATATGAGTCTTGAATCGGGAACAATCCCATAGAGATCATGCAAATAATCAGTTCCAGTAGATTCCATAATAGAGGAAAAATATGTGGCAACAATTGAGGCAACAAAATAAATTGTGTGGCTCAGGAAAATTCAGGAAGATTTGTAGGTAAAACAAGTACATTCAACTCCACTCATGATCAAAAATGCCTTTGCAATAAAGTTGGCCAAAAACCCAAGGTTCAATGATTGAACGAAGCACATCAATACCAAATATCATCTGATTCGACATCATGTTGAGGCCAAAACAATCCATCTTCACCATTGTTCCACTAATGAGCAAATTGCAGACATCTTCACCAAAGCGTTTGGAAGAGAAAATCTTGAAAGATTCAAAATGATGCTTGGACTCACCAACATCCCTTCAGATTAAGGGGGGTAATTTTGACACCTAATCATAGGGATTGGGTGAAAAATTGTAAATAGTGTAAATAATAAATAAGGGAAAATGAAGAGTCATAGGGAGATGAAACTCAAGAGTCACTCCCTCATGTATATAACTATGAACAACCCAAATGAATAATTATATTCTCATTTGAGGAGCTACCTCCTAGCTTGACAGTTGTGAATTGACTCATCCATAATGGCTAGGGTTCTATATTTTTTTCTTAAGCCAATTCCTAGATCCTGCAATTTCCCACAAATACTCGTAAAGAAAACTACTTTTATACCAATATGATTTGAGAAATATCATGGATATTCCAATGGAATAGTTCTTCATAGTATATCTTATAATATTCTAAAATCTTGGACTACGCAAATTAATTTTCATTAGATCACATATTAATTAATTACTATATTTGATCAAATTTGTGAAATAACTAAACTAAGAAAGAAGTAAAGCTTGAATGTAGAGAAAATTATGAAGATATTTTAGTAGTTAAAATATTTACTAACTAGTGCACCTATTTGGAATATTGCATATCCAAATAAGGATTTTTTTTTTGTGCACAAATGCATGTAAGGAAGGACTTGGTACGTTCCTTACCCAAAATGGACTTTATTATCTATTTTGAATCAAGGGAGATCAAAGAGCATGAAAGTAATTATGCAACCCATGACATAGAACCTATAGTTTTTTTCCATGTACAAAAAATTGTGGAGAAATTATCTCATGGGAAAAAAAATTGAGGTAAGGGCGGACCACAATGGTTTGGAATATATGTTTAAGTATCCAATACTAAATGCTAGACAAACTAGATCGCTAGGATTCTTCAATGCATATGACTTTGACATCAATCATATTAAAGGAAAATATAATAATGCAGTTGATGCACTTAGCAAGAGGTTGTATGAGATGCATGCTATAGTCATTAGTGTGTATAATTCAAATTTAAGAAGGAAACTTTTAGGGACATAACAATAGACTAGCATTATCTACATGTTAAAGAAAACCTACAACAAGCTAATTTATAGAAAAAAATTAAATATTATAGGATGGGAGAGGATGGAATCCTCTTGCATAAGAACAATTTCTATATTCCTAATTCTCAAGAGTTGAGAGATTTAGTGTTGAAGGAAATGCATAATGTGTCATACATTGGATATCTAAGACACCAAAAACCTATTGTTGCAATAAGAGGACAATATTTTTGCCCAAATTGAAGAAAGATGTGACTAATTCTATAGTCAGATGCATGGAATTTCAAAATCTAAAGGTTGAGAAATGACATCCAATAGGATTGCTATGGCCCTTGCTCATTCTTGAGTGGAAATGGAAAGTAGTTATTATAGATTTCAACACGAAGTTACCAAGGAAAACAATACAACATGATTCCATCATGGTAGTGTAAAAGAAGCTTACAAAGGTTGTGCATTTTATTCTAATTAAGATGATTGACAAGGTATCCAATATCGCAAACATTTATATCAAAAAAATTGTCAAGCCAAATGGTGTGTCTAAGGAAATATTGTCTAATAGGGATGCCAAGATCACTTTCATTTTTTATAGGAGATTATTTAAAGGATTTGGGGAAAAATTGAATTTCAATATAATATATCATCCAAAGTTGGATGGGTATATAGAAAGGACAACCAGATAATTGGATATTCGATAATCATGTATGTAATGGAAAATCCTTCCAAATGGAGAGACTATATTCATTTTATTGAATTTATATATAATAATGGGTATCAACCATTTTTGAAGAAGTTACCATTTGAAGCCTTACATGGAAAAAATACAACACACTAATGTAGTTGGGATAACCTAGCAAATAGAGTTGTTATTGGGTTATAACTACATAGAGAAATGGAAGAACAAATGATAAATATCATGGAGAATTTAAGGGCTATAAAGAACATGAAGAAACGTTATGTAGATAAAAGTGAGGCACATAGAGAATTTAAAGTGCATGAGCATGTGTTTTGAAAGTAAATGATAAAAGGAGCTCATTGACATTAGTAAGTTTCCCCAAGTTATTAGCAAGATATTGAGGGCTATTCAAAATTCTAAAGTGAAAAAGCCACATTTCAAATGTGCTTCCTTTGCATGAATCCATGAGAATTCATAATGCATTCCATGTGTCTTTTTTTAAGAAGTATGTTCTTGATCCTAACCTCATGATTGATTGGACTATGATCTAAGTGGAGAACTAAGGAGACTTTCAAGTGGAGCTATTGTGCATGATGCATCAAAAAGTCGAAGTAATTAGGAACTTATTCATCAACGTAATAAAGTTCCATCAGACTTGCTACTATCTTGAACTTAGATGCCACTTGGGATGTAACACCCCTTTCTTATCCTCAAATTAGTAATGTATAATTTTATATATTTTGAATGGTCAAATGACCCACAATGTAATATGTAAACATTTTACATGGAAAATAATAAAATAAAATAAACCACCAGTTGTAAGGCGAACATAGATAGAATCATATGGGGCTACAATTACATAAGAGAAGGGACTAAAAAGGGTTCCAATGGTAAATATGCATGCATATAATCTCATTCCATTTTCCTAAATTATTCATCATTACCATATAACCTCCACTTTACTTCTTAAAGTCAATCATTGAATGCATGTGTGAGGTTGGTAGAAGAGCCATCTTAGCTAGTTATTGAAGTATCGAGGTAATTAAATTCATGTGAGAGGTGGATGAGAGATTCATCTAGATTATTTATGATGACATGGGCTAAATAAAATCACCTTTAAAAAGTGTGAGATTCAAGCAAGTGTGACAACACTTTTTTCTACCCTCTTGTAATTGTCACTATGAAATGTAAATCATGTAAATATTGTGGAAATGTAACAAAATGACAGGATTTGGGAAGTGGAAATGGATTTAGAGTTTGAGGAGGAGGAGTTTCTTGGTAAGTAAATAAACTCAGTTTGTTCATTTAATATGCCACCAGCTTTTCTGGCCAAGTTTAATGTCCTACACATCAAGCATGGAGGTGGACTATACGCTTTGTAAGTGGATGAAAAGCCCCATACCACCTTTGTCCTTGTGTATTGTATTGGATGGTAAACACGTAAGGGATAGGTAAGGAGTTGGGAAAGGGAAAATAGTTGATAGGAAAGAGGCAAACACACATAGACAAATGAGAGATCCTTCAGCAAGTTGTTTTTTTAATGGAATGAAAGACACACACTGGATAATGTGTTGTGGATGAATGAATCCCACGATAGGCATATGAGAATTGCGAGAAAACTCATGTGAAGAAGAAAATTAGGAAAAACATTGATGTAGGAGTAGGAGAAAAATAAGGAGCATTGTTAAATAGAAATAAAGATAAGAACAGGTGGATAAATTGTGTATTCTGGAGGCCAACGGGGCTTAGCAGGTGGAAACACAGCATACTCTAAATTCCTGATTAGTAGAGGGGAAATTTTACGTGCATTTGAAATATTTTCCAAGTTTAGTAGGTGGCACTACCGTGTACTCTGGATCCATATCAACACAAGTGGACACACTTTAAGCTATGACTTTATGTAGCATTTATCAAGTGGAACACCATGTGCTCTAGATTCCTATAAAGAAGGTGGAGACAACGTAAAATATAGATCTCTGTGTGAACTGATGGATTGGAGTTGGTCTAATTTCCCTTGAGAACTTATTCCTTAGAATTTGAATATAGATCGAGGTTGGTCAATTGCAAGAAATATTGCAGTGAAGTTGGCCTATGGTTGGGTGGATAGTGGAATTTTATCACTTAGTTTCCAATCATTAACATTATCAAATAAGTATATATTCACCTATAGATAGATAGGTTACGATGTGAATGGTGAATGGTGTTGTAATATGTTATAACAATGTGTGTATCAACACTAGTTGAAAAGGAATGTGTTATTCCCAGTTTCTTTTAATGAGATGATCATGTGAATGTTCTCATTGTTTGAGGGACTTGTTGATCCTATGTCTGCTAATACTTTCTTGATTGCAGGGTTAATTACATAGAATGTGTGGTTCCTTGTTGAGTTTAGCTAATTGTCACTATGTGTGATTTTTTTTGTTTGATATGTTATGAATATCATGGTTGTTTATTATTTATGCACTAGTGATAGTATATGGTTGATATTGTGTGTGGCACATTATATTAGTGGATTTGATGGCCCATGTATGAATGCATTATGAGTTTAATGGGATCTTGTTGTATCTAAATTTATATTTAAGTCTCAGTTATTGTCTAGCCAAGTTATGTGCCTATTGATAGGTGTGTTGGCATCCTTATTTCTCTTATTATGTGTGTAGATTTTCCTGTAGATTCAATAACTCATGCAATTTTCTAAAACACAAGACAAGAATCTACTCTACTTTCAACAGCATAAAGTAATAGATTGATTAAAAAAATAATCAATAAGAGGAAGATAATCAATTTCACATAACACAATATTTCTCTGGGGAAAGAAACTTCTCAAAATCCCGCCTATCTTTATTGCATTAATCAGAAATCCAAGATGAAAATACAATGCTTGTTCTCACTAGAACAATACATGCACAAGTATAATCAACTCTCTTCCTCAAAATCCCACTCTGCCCAACACTTAGCCAATTATGCTACCTTCCAAGCCCCTATTTTCTTGCGTAATTCCTAAGAGGATCGACCCATATTCAATTGGGAAATACTTCTTCCAAAACTACGCAATCTAAACTTAGGTCCATAATTGATTGCATGAATGATCTATACAACTCCGAAAATCATACAATTGATAGTACATGCCCCTACACTCTAGACTCAACTTGGTCTATGTCTAAATTGACATGCATGAGTTTCTCTTGAGTGAATCTCCAGTTCATTGGAGTAGCATTGAGGATGCACCAGTGCACCAACTCAGAACTAGACCTCTAATAGTTCCTCCAACAGTTAGAACTAGTTTAACTGGACATAACTCAGTCAAAATGTGTTATCTAATTACAACTCAAATAAACTCATCCTGGACCCCTAAAATTTAGGGATCACACATACATGACTATAGAAAGACTTCAACTCAAAATTCCTAAGTTAATTAAGTCAATTAAACCTAATTAACTATTTATAATTTGTTATGAGAATAGAATTTGATTTTAATTCAAGGAAATATTAAACTCAAATTTCTTTTTTCCATTTCTCAACACCCCCTCTCAACACGAAAGGGATTATCAGCTACCTTGATCCTGTATCTATGAAACTCAAATTTACATCTTGATAATTCCTTTATCAAAATGTCAGCATCTTGGTCTTTTATGGGAATGTACTCCAACAACATATTCCACCTCACTACATAATCTCGAAGATAATGATATCAGATATCAATATGCTTGGACCGATAATGAAAAACTAGATTTTCAGAGAGTTTGATATCATTGGTGCACTAAGATGAATAGTAAAAGCAACCTTAATACCTAGAATTATTATCAACCCAGGGTAAGTCTATTTATTTCAAGAGTGATCATCATTGTCTATGCAGGTGAATTCAGAGGCTAATATAGGATGAAATGATTTGGAATCGTTGCAACAATTAATATCTAATTCTCGAAGTTAAATCCAAAACAAATATGAAGGCAAACCTTAAAGCATTTTCAAATATATTTTAATCTATTTTGCGGAAAACTGAATCTAAATAAAATTATGCTAAAGGAATCACTCTTAGCAGATCTACTAACTAGCATCAACAATAATTCATTCAGCAAAAAGGAAAACTACAACAAATAAACAACAAGTAACTATTCAAGCTTTTAACTGAAAACAACAACTGTGAACTCAAGATTTTTTATAACACTACTCAGAAGGAACACAAATCAAATACTTAAAGCAATCTGATAAATTCATCGAAGACTAACACACAGATGTAAACATACCAAGATCTAGAATCTACGTTGAACGGTAAAGGTAAATCATAAAGATCAATACTCACAACAATCAAAATAATTTTAGTTTCATGAAATAACACGAATAAACAATTGAAAGAGTAAAAATAAATAAGTATGGCACAAACAAAGTAGTGAATCCCCTAGTGTCCAGGCCCAAAGTCTCCAGAAGTCACTGCCAAAAGACACTCAGAATTCGATTACAAGTAAAACACAGTCTTTCTCATTAAATTGAATAATAAATATATAGCACCACCGTAGTGAGAATACTCTGTGTCAAAAATGAAAGTTACAATCTCCCAATTCCTAGATAGCTTGTTTTATTTCACCTGTCAACTTTATATAATATATGAGAGACAAATGGATAGGAGAGAATCCTCAGGATTAGGAGATCCTGAGGATTTCATAACCGACTATCAGATTTTACTACAAAATAATTGATTCCTCTATTCTTCCGCTAACCTTCATGAGAGAGACATTGTCCTTTTTCTTTTCTTGGTCATTGTTGTTCCATCATTTGAACAGCAATCGTTCAATTCATATTCCTACATATAAAAATAGTGAAAGTTAGCTTTCATGCCCAAAATTACACAATTCATTAATGATTGATTTTATTCAACTTCTACAATTGTTTCTTCTAATTTCTTCTCTAAGATGAAGATAAACATATAAAAATGAATGATTAATTAAGCTAACATGAGGATAAAACATACCTTTTCTATGGCCCAACATACTCCCCTGTTTACCTTTTTTCATGTCCTCATGCAATAAGATGATTGAGGTCCAGCTATGTCAAAGAATAGGTAGGATAAACTTCTTCTTTATATAGCCTAAGACCATTTTTTTGTCTAATTACTGCAAAAGCCTGGTTTATACGAAAATATGGCAAATCATAATCACAATAATACCCTTCATGGGGGTACCAAATAATAGGACATCTATAACAGCATCCTATCCAAGTAAGACCCATGCCTAGGACTATATTGTTTTACATTTTTAGGAGAGCAGCAACAGCTTTAAAGTTTATGTACCCAAATGGCTCCCAGATTTTGATATTGTTAGTGGAAGCTTCCCATATTTTCCTTCCTGACAACAAAGCTTCCTCCTTAATGTCTTGAAAATATTCTCTTCATGCCTTTATAATATATGTATGGAGTGGTCCCAATTTAGCCACGACTCCCTCTTGTTGCGTAAACCTTTTATGTTGGATCAAAAGATGTAAGGGTTTCATGGGTTCTCATCTGACCCATAAATCCACACCATGTTCCCTTTCCTAAAAAATATTATAGGCTTTAGCCCATTTAGCCTGATTAGAAGCAAAAGAGAGGAAAGCTTGAAATTGAATGTCCTCAATGAAGGGACTAGGATTACTATCTAGTTCATCCTCTTAGAAAAAATTGTGCAGGTATAATTCTCATAGAAGGTGTTGTACTTGCTCATTTTGTTCCTTACAACATTGGACGAATTCTGAAGTGGTCTTGAATTTTGCTGACTTACCAACCCTAACAGCTTTAATTTTCAACAATAGGTACCTTTTCAACAAGAATAACGCATAATTAGTGGCAGGTGACCGGAAAGACAAAGCATCAGAGTAAAGAGAACAAACAGTTTCAATTTGTTCCATGGCCTTCTAAAGCTGGGCTTGTACTTTCTCTAATTTATTCTGCTCATCTTTGAAGCTGGAAAAAGTCTCATCTTCTATTGCAGTAAGTTCATCGATTTTCTTTCAAAACTCTTAACGTATCTATAATGGTACTACTTCTTTCTTATGCTGAGCCAAATCCTACCGGGTCTTTGTTAATTCATTATGTAATTTCAGGATAACAACTTCTTTCACCAGAGGAACATAGTGAGGTGTTTCCTCTGTTTGATTTTCATTATCATGTGTTATCACTAAATTAGTTTGAGCAGCAACTTCGGCTGTCTCTTGGGGCATATAGAAATCTGCCTGGGCATTCTCATCAAAATCGGTTTGAACAACAACATTTGTGGTAGGAAAGTCCATTTGGGTCTCCATTGAACAAACACAAGCGCTTTTAGTTTAAGTCTCAATATCCTCCAAAGGGAATTTTTCTGTTTAGGTCCCCAGAGTTTCTAATTCCACTTTCGGTTTCCGGGCCTTATCTGCTTCTTTTAACCATTCTCTCAATTTCTTGACTGTTTTCTTCAGTTTCCTGTATTTCTTAATCAGCTTCTTTAATTTGGCCTTGTACATTTTTTTCTTCTTCGTGGAGTTTCCAATTGGAGAAGACACAGTGGTGTTTATTTTGGGTTCATGAGGAGTTGTGCCAATATCAGGGTTATGTTCCAATGGAACAGTATCTCCTTATTGATTTTCATCTTCAAGGTCTTCTTCTGCATGGGCTTATTTCTCAGGGACTCCAATGGAATAATATCTCCTGATTAATTTTCGCTTCAAGGTCTTCTTCTGCATGGGCTTATTTCTCAGGGGCCTCTAATGGAATAGTATCTCCTGATTGATTTTTTTCTTCAAGGTCTTCTTCTGCATGGGCTTCTTTCATAGGGGACTCATTCATAGAGGGAACGGATTCCCTCTGATCCTCCAAATCATCAGTAGATGGTAAAATTTTGAGTATGGATAGAACTACTAGCAGAGGTGGACTCGTTAAGGGAACGATTTTGTCCTACAGAGTTTCCAGATGGATCCATTTTTTCACAGCATGTACCCAAATTCTCCAATACTCGAGCCATTTCTTCCTCATATTCCTGCAAAAAATCATCTTGCGGTCTTAGAGAGGGTGTATGAGATGGCCCTGCTTCTTCTATTGGAATTGGGGTGTGTTGTTGTGAATTTATCCTTACAGAATGCCTACGTTTCATTGGGCCAGAGGCAAAAGAAGGATTCCTTCTTTTTTTTTCCCTTTTTGAACTTGTTACCTCTACTCTTTGTTGTTCAGTGTCTATGTTATCAATCTTTCTATCATCTATCCCCATCTGTGCATCTAGGTTTTCTTCTAGTGGGGTTAACGCAAGATTTACAAAGTTATCCCATGTTAATTGATGTTGGGCCAATCCATGAATAATACTTAACTTAATCAAACCATGATGATTGATGACATAATGTGGATCTTTAGCCTTCCTAACACAACTAGCAATGTCATGCAATAAGGAATTTAAAATGGAAAATTAACCGTAATTTTCTGCTTCAGAATGGCTAACAATTTGAGTTGTCAAGGTCTTACCACATATTGACATTTGTCACAAGTGATGTACCTCTGAATAGTGGTCACCAATTCCTGCCATGGTTCCTTTAAATATGTGGGGTGAATCCCTTTTCCTTTGCGTACCAATTGTTCATCTGGGTCTTGGAATATCGCAATTGCATCATGCAAGATAACATGGTTATCTGTCCATTTTGTGCCTTCTACTAGAAGTCCAGAGACTTCAGCTATAACTACTTCAGAAACTATTATATTTTTTCCCTCATCATTGTGTGTCCATCCTGTAGATTTTGTAAGAATTCAAGTGTTATTTCATTATGGAATCCTTATAATTTGGCCAGACACTGGAGCCAGCCATGTTATAGACATTTTTGGGCACTTCAACCCCAATCATAAATGTCCATAAACTAAGGGCTCCTAATTCCCTAAAAGTGTTGCTTCACTACCTAAAGGAACAAGGTCAGCTGATTACATCATCTCCCAGAAGTTCCCCACTAAAAACTGCTCATAAATGGTCAAAACTGGACCATACTAAAAACATAGTGCAGAGGGTGTGATGCATATCACCTTCCCAATGTACAAGGTGTGATGCATACTGAATTTCTCCTTTCTGGGGTGCGATGGTCAGGAATGGACAAATGGCAGGGACAAAATGCGAGGTGGAAGATCATGGAATCTTCCAGAAGCTTCCCCTCTGACACTTGCCTCTCTGTTTTCGACCAGGGATGAGTAAGAGATCATCATTCTCCAAGTGGAACCAGGAACTATCAGAGAGAGGACATTAATCAACACCCCAGAAGATAACTCACCTCCCTATAATCATCTATATATGGATCCCTCATCACAGAGATCCAGAGGCTGGAATTTTGTATCTTATAGAGAAGTGTTGTTGTTTTTCTAGTGTACGTTCATAGTGTTGGGTGATCTAAGCTTTACTTGAGGTGAAGAAGGGATTTCTAGCTAGAGAATGATGTTGGGTCAGAACATATGGTTTTTTTCCTCTTGCTACACTTCATCTTAATAAAGCTATTCAAGTTTTCCTCCATATTCTTGTGTACTTGTTTATATATGCATTTGTATGGTTAACGCACATCTAGTCCTATGTTATTTATGAATATAGATCTTTGTTCTTCGATAGTAGTATGTTGTTGTGATTCCATAGGTGCTATTTGAAGCTGGGCAGATGAAGAAGAAGCGGCAAAGCTCTATCAGGAAGTAGAGGAAATCAAGCACAAGACTAAGGTTGGTCTCCCTTGTTCCACTCGTATCTATTTTCATAAAGGAAAGCGAAAATAAACTTTACTTGTTTGTTTCTAAGATAGCTACCAGTCTTAGTTGGAATAGCAGCATTCGAGTGGACACTATTCCCGGTAACAGTGGTTCACTAATTTTTCATGTTATGGATGTCTTATTGTATATGAATGTGATAAATGCCAATCTAGAATTTTATTTGCAATGGTATCTACATAGTGATTTTGGGCTCTAGGAACATGACTAGATGTAATGGATTAAACTTCACATGCCAAAAGCTTAACGCATAGATATTTTCTAAATAGGATAGCACTATGCACATGATAAACATCATTCAATTGCATTACAAGTAGCAATGAATCAAGACAAACATGAAGGTCAAGGATATGACGATCAAGGGAGTCAGCTAACAAACCTATCACAGCATCATATTCGGCCTAGTTATTGGTGGAAAATCAAATGCAGATGTCGTTGGAGTGGACTAACAAATGCAAGAGGGTGAAAACGGTGCAAGCTCTCAAGGCTAGATTCCTAGTGAAGCGACTTGCACCATTGATGTTATCGATATGAGGTGTGGATGATGGATCTATCTTAAAGATGCAAGAAGATAATGTATAAGACGATGGGGGATGCAAGCTACCTAAATGAAAGAAAAAGAAAAAGATACACACATTTCAATAGTAAATGCTATGGGTAAAATTTCTTGAGGTAGAGTGCATTGTGAGGGTTAGGAAGAATTTCTCCTTCTGGACCCTCTAAAAGGTATGCCCCTTTGCCCAAACACTTACAGATGTTGTAAGGTCCTAGCCATAATGGTTCAAAATTTTTGTGCCCTATGACATCATGAGATTGGTCAGAAAAAAGAACAAGGTCACCTTCGTGGAAGGTATGAGGGTGAAATTTTCAGTCATATTGAGTTGTGGTGCACCTTTTGGCTACTTCAATGGTTTTCAATGAAACACGATGGTCTTCATTGGTGCAATCAAGCATGATAATTCATTTTTCTATAGGTTGGGCATCCAAGAGGAGTTTAACGAATAGGTGGAGGGAGGGGATTTCACACTCGATTGGCAAGATTGCCTCCTTTCTGAAAACAAGGTGGAAAGGAGTGAACCCAGTGGAGGTCTTAACACAATTTCTGTAAGCCCATAAAGAAGGGAAGAGCATAATATGCCAGCTGGTGTTGTGTTTATTTACCGTCCACTGAAGCATAGCCTTAAGGATTTTATTGACAGCCTCAACTTCACCATTGCCTTGGGGGTAATAACAAGATTAATATTGGTGTTTGAAACCCAATAGAGAGGATAGCTCACACCATATATCATCTTCAAAGTGTTGGCCATGGATGGAGACCAATTATTTCAGAACCCCAAATTTAGTGATAACATGGTTAAAGAAAAATAAGGTTGCAGTAGTCATGGTTGTTGAACATTAGCATGGATTATCCCATTTGGTGAAATAGACAACAACAACGATAATATACCTGTGGTTATTATCATATGGGGTTCAACACTCCATAAATTCAATAGCCAATTTATAGAAAGGACTGGCTGCGATGACGGGATGGAGGGGAGAGGGTGGAGCTCGTGCCTTAGGGGCATATAACTAGCAATTAGGACAATGTTTAACTACCGCAATGAAACCTTTAAAGAGAGAAGGCCAAAAGTAACTTACATGCATGATTTTCTAAGCAATGTTCACCCCGAAGAGGTGACCACCACAAGTGCCACCATGGAAGCCATTGAGCACTTTGTCACCTTTAGCATGGGTGACACAATGACAGAGGACAATGTCGACACCATGATGATAAAGATCATCACCAATGAGGAGATAGCAAGGGGCTTGATGTCGAATACGTCTTAAATCATCACGAGTGAGGTGGGGGGGGGGGGTGGTTTGGGTTCACAAATTGGTAAGGATGTCGCCATACCAAGGATCATCCTTAGTGATGGTGAATAAGTGTTCATCTGGAAGATCATCATTTACCATCAGATTAGGGGCACCAATGGGAAATTTAGAAATGATTTTAGCAAAGGATAAACTTTTCTTACTCTTATGTGTGAAGAATTCGAGATCGATTTCTTGAAAGATAATGATCCAATGGGCATACTTCTTGTTAATGATCCATCGACTCAATAGGAAGGCCATGGGGTTGGAATTGATCACAACTTTGGTGGTACATGTAAGGATATAATGACAAAGATTTTGAACAGAGAAACACAACATCCAACGCAAATGTTTCTTTGTGTGAATAGGAAATAGGGGGCCATTTGTTGGAAATAATACTGAGAGGGGGGGTGAATTAGTATTATCAAATTCTTTTCAATATGCCTTCCTTAATTTATTGATTATTAACTTGTATGTAATAATGTGCATGAAACAAGAAAAACAGATAGTCACACCAAAGAACACCAGATATAAGGTGGAAACCCAATGTGGGTGAAAACCAACTGCTGCAATATGTCTCTATCTTCTTTCAATTAGAAACTTCTTTTACAATGATTTTGTACTGGTGCAGTCCTTTACTAGTATACAGGCTACAACCTGCAGAGAGCTACAACTCTCTCTCATTTTCCAGTCTCTCCTGGAAGGAAGCCATAACCCCCTTTTTCTCTTTTACTTCTTTAAGGACCATGTTTCATTAATTTTCAAACTGGATCCATGAACATCAAATAATCATCAAGTACATGAAAATCACCCAATCTCCTTATATAATAAACCAATGAATTACCCACTCTTCAGAATGTTGTAAACAGAAAAGAATACCATAAAACTAAACCCAGAACTCTGCTGAAATAGATAAAAGACAATCAACAATTTTTTCAAGATAAGACCGCAACTTCACCAACAAGGGCCTACGTATATCCGTAGCTCTTCTGAGACAGAAATGCGCAGATCCACACTGGTTGTTCTTCTGCTCTGCGAACTTTTCTTCAGATCCGCACTTTCACTTCTGACTTACTGTGTAGACCCGCACTGTGGCTTCTTCTCTCCTGCGTACCTCGCACTGCACCTTTCACTGCACTGCGTGCGCCCCACACTGTGCTTTCTCCTATACTGCGTACCCCGCACTGCGCCTTTGACTGTGCTACGTACCCACGCACTGCGCTTTTGACTGCGCTGCGTACCCACGCACTGCACCTTCGAATCGCCTGCGGACTTCTGATTAGGGCCAAATTTTCAGTACACCAATGTGCCACAGTCAATCAGATCTACAGATCTGTTCATGCGCCTGAGAGATCACGACATGCCAATAGATTCACCTCAAGTTAAGTTATCTCCTTGAATTAGATCTAGCTTTTAAAAACCAATCACCCAAAATTTCAGATCTTAAGATATTTAATTGTCAAAGTTCCATTTAGCCAAGTGATCTCCTTCCCTATTTATAGTCAAGCCCTTATTCACACCATGGGACAAAACCATCAATAACCAATACAAGGGATCCAAACCGGGGCTAAAATAGATCCTATACCACGGGCCAAAACCATAGGATCAAGAACGATGGGCTAAATACCACGGGCCAAACATAAGAAACCCCACGTGAGCGCGCTTCACTGCCTTGAAGTGAGTGAACTGGGGTTCCGCACCTTCTGAACGAGTAACCTGCAGGTATGACCGCACCTCCTGCATGGTGAACCTGCGAGTCTGCACCTTTTGAACCATTCACCTATGAGCCTCTTAATTTCCATCATTTTGAGAGCCTAAACAGACCATTGCACCTTGAGTGAGTTGCCATCAAGCAAAACACCTGTATCATAGAGCCATACCAGAATCATAATGCCAACAATCTCCCCCTTTGGACTTGATGGCAACCTCAAGATCCTCAACGTCATTCTCCCCCTTTGACATCAAGAAAAGGGTTTATGCTTCCCCTAATAACATGCTCCCCCTGACTATAAACCAGATCTGGAAGGAAGAACCATAATCAACCAAACATCATAAATGACCATGAAAGAGATAGGGACATATTGCAGCCATTATTTGATCAGCATCCATGCACTCCTTCTGTGCAACCATAATGCCAACAATGCATTATATGTGCTCCCCCTGAACCTGTGCCATCGATCTACAACCAATCCGCAAACCAGCACATGTACGCATATACCCAGATGAACCTTGTGTACAACCAACACATAGAAGAGATTCAACAACAAGATGATGCATCAACAACCCCCAGCTCCCTGGGCAGTGGTTTGGTGAGTATATCAGTAACTTGTTCCTTAGAAGGAACATACTCCAACTTGACCTTTTGTTCAAGCACTTGTTCCCGGAGAAAATGATACTTGATCGGTATGTGCTTGGTCTTTGAATGCATGACTGGGTTCTTTGAAATGCTGATTGCACTTGTATTATCACATAAGACATAGATAGGTGGTGTACAAGTGATTTGAAAGTCCTGCAAGGTCTGCATCATCCAAAGAAGTTGAGTGCAAAAAGATGCAGCAGCCACATATTCAGCTTCAGCAGTAGATAAAGCAATCGAACTTTGTTTCTTGCTGAACCAAGATACTAATCTAGAACCCATAAAGAATGCACCACCACTTGTGCTCTTCCTGTCATCCACGCTTCCGGCCCAATCTACATCTGTATAAGTGTGAAGTGTGAGATCTGTATTTCTAGGATACCATAAGCCATAGTTTTGTGTTCCTTGAAGGTACTTAAAGATTCTCTCCACTGCCTGAAGATGAGTTTCCTTTGGATTTTCCTGAAATCTTCCAACTATTCCCACTGCATGCATGATGTATGGACGAGTACCTGTCAAATAAAGTAGACTTCCAATCATAGACCTGTAGGTTGGTTGATGCACTGCTACTGATTCATCATTTGCACTGAGGTTGCATCCTGTTACCATGGGTGTACATACTGGTTTTGCATCTTCCATGCCATATTTCTTCAAAATCTGCTTGAGATACTTGGTTTGAGACAAGAAGACCCCTCCTTCATTTTGTTGGATTTGCAATCCAAGAAAGTATGTTAGTTCTCCAAGCAAAGACATTTCGAATTCCTTCTGCGTCACCAAGGCAAATATTTGACTCATAGCTTCTTCATGGCTACCAAAGATAATGTCATCTACATACATGACAAGTATTAGCAATTTGTCATTTTCAATTTTTATATAAAGATTGCTATCCACTGATCCTTTTGAAAAACCTTGTTGATGAAGATATTTGTCCAAACGATAGTACCAAGCCCTTGGAGTTTGTTTAAGACCATAGAGGGCCTTTTTCAGTCTACATACAAGATTTGGATCATTTACAAGAATGAAACCATCTGGCTGCTCAATGTATACTTCTTCTTCTAAGTCTCCATTCAGAAAGGCTGATTTCACGTCCATTTGAAATACTTTGAACTTTTGAAAGCTTGAGAGTGCAAGGAACATTCGGATGGCCTCGAGTCTTGCAACAGGAGCAAAAGTTTCTTCAAAATCTATTCCTTCTTGCTGCGCATACCCTTTACAAACAAGTCTGGCCTTATTTCTAATTACTTCCCCATTTTCATTCAACTTACTTTTGAAGACCCATTTTGTCCCTATAACATT
>APFE031045446.1:0-15989 GCA_000404065.3 Pinus taeda
TTTTAGCAGTTAAAATGGTTTTTTAACTGCATATTTGGATTCAGCACCCTGAAAAACCCCTGGGAGCCATTGATTGTGTAGAAACTAGCTATGAAACTTGGGATTCCAATGAATTGCTGCCGGATTTTGACCGGAAAAATCCGCCGGAAAAACGTTCAAAAAGTCACTTTATAGACTACTGCCTTCGAACACTATTAATGAGTACTACTGAAATTCTGTGCGGCAGACGGGACAGGTGTTGGCTATTGTTATCCATTGTGCAATGCAAATTTGGTGGAATATGTGACCGCAATGGAATTGACCCGCTTCCTCCCGCAGTCGAAAATCATCGTAGCAAATTGGGCACGAAGAAGTAATACTGTTGCTGTCACTAATATGTTCTTCTGAAATAGCAATAGCAGTAGCAGTGGGTCTTCGGCATAATGGACAAGTTGGATGCGCCCATGCGAAGATGCGAAGATGCACCCATGCGAAGATGCATGTCTGGTGGCACCTGTGACCGCATGGAAGGTGACGTCCCACATCTCCCGACAGAAAATTTTCATTACAAATTCCGCAAAAATCATTATTGTTATTCTCCTCTGTAAAAGTTATGCGAGGTAGCTGGAACGCGACGACAAATTCCTGTAACCACGTGAATGATGGAAGTTGCTGAGGAAAACTTTCACATTGTTCGCCCAATTCTGTTATTCTTCGCTCTAACTCCACCTGCGTTTCCTCGAAGGGAAAACGGTAATAAACTAGTCGTGCGATAAATCGAAGTATTCTCTCATTTACTCCCTCACTTTGTGCTCTTCTGTCTTCGGGTTGAAGATCAAGACCCTGCCATCGTTCCTCAAGCTCCGCCATTTCTCTTGTAATCTCCCCTATTTGAGCTCTTAATTCTATATATGGCCTTACTACTTCCCCTCCTCCTTCTTGTCCTTCCATTTCTAGACTCGCAAAGATTCAACAAATGGTTGCTTTCTTTCCGTGCCGAATTCTGACTGAGGATAATTAAAATGAAAATCGATGACCGAGGAGTGCCTTTGCCCCTTTGCATACATTAATAGTGGTAGTGGTGGGAATGTATGTAAAATGTGTGCATGTGTCGGCCAGCTTCCGTTCATAATTCTGTATAATTTATAATTATTTCGAATGTTTTTATCGGATACGTTTAAGTATCTTAGAAATTAAAGATATAGAGGAGAAGGTAAAAAGTTTACTATTTAGGAAAGAAATTCCTAAATAGGCCGGGAAAAAAATTATTACCTTTTATTAGCGAGAAAAGGTAAGATGATTTAAATAAAAAGAAATAATAAATAATAAATAAATAATATAGTTAAAGTTTAAAATAAATTAATAATGGTTTAATAATATGATTATATCGTGTTTGTTAATTTAGTATATTTGTGGTGTTTGGGAGAAATGATTGGGATTTTCCTCATCCATTTAATTCATATAAGTGGTAGGATGAATTTTGATGTAATGGTTATATTCTTGTTGTTGAAAATGAATACTTTGTTGAGGAGAGAACACATATATTCCTTATTTAGAATATAATGATATTTACCATATATATATATATATATATGATTGTGTCAATTGGGTTATAGAGGGAGGTTAGGAGGAACGAATGGAACCTTCCCACCCAAACCAATAGGGTAAGGCGTGTCAGAGAACAAGAGGAAGAGAAAAGGAAGAGGGGGAAGGGGAATGTAGAGAACACTGAAGGAAATAAATGGAGAGAAGAAGTCTTTTAGACAAAGAGACAAGGATTAAGAATGTAATAGAGAGAAAAAGAGGCAAAGAGACAAATATTAGGAATGTCTAGTATGGTGATGGAAGTGATGAAAGACCAAATTCCAATGTATATAGTCATATTCCATTTGAAGAACTTGAAATATTAAGTCTTAGGCGTGATCTCCTTAGCACCCCACCCATTAGCTTTCCCTCCACCCCACCCATTGTCAATTCTTAGAAAAGTATATATGTAGGGCGTGGACCAAAGTATGATTAACAAATTTTGTTTTCCCATCAAACTGGGGCTAAAAGGATGTTGGAAAGTGATAGTGATAACCTTGGAGGGACCAAAGAGTCTTCCTAAAGGTGTTAAGTAACCTAGAATCCTGATAAGAAAGGATGTTGGTGGGTAGGCCAAAATGTGGCATGACATGGGTGAAAACCAACCAAGTGGTCTGCAAGGCAGAAGTGGTTATCTTGGAGAAGCAACAAACAACAATTCAAATGGCATTATGTTCACGCAAGGTCATAGGAAGTCCACTTAGGAAGTCCATATTGATATATTCCCAAGGGAAAAATGGGATGGGAAAGGGCTAGGATAGACCATGTTTTCGGTTAGAGGGCTTACTTTGGTTGTACAATGAACAAGCCCACACATACTTATCAACTTGGCATTGCATAGCTAGCTAGAATAAGTGGCACTAAAAATCCTAAAGAGTCTTTATAGTGCCAAAATGGGCCCCATAAGAGGAGGAGTGAGCCTCACGAACGAGAAGTAGAGGGTCATCTGTCTAGGGCACACACAACTGGTTAATCCTATATAAACAACTGTCCTAGATGGCGTAGTCCATAAAAGGAGTTTGATTTACCTCTGTAGGTTGGAGAAAAGCATTCCAGATAGGTACAAAATGTAGATCAGAGGGATAAAGGTCTTTCCAACTGTCATAATTGGCGCAAAAAACTTCTAGCAATTGCAAAACCAGAATAGGAGGGCATCTCAAAAGGTCTACCACTGGATTAGTTATACCGCACTTATACTTAATGGTGTCATTGGTTCAAATCCTATGCCAGACTGTAGAATTCCTTGTCATAGGTGCTATAGTTGATCTTTTCCTGAGAGAAAGTATCAGAGTGATATGCCACTGGATCTCTTCCCTGTTTAAGCATAGCTACAATTACATATTGGAAAGTGTAAGTTTCAATATCAAAAGGTTGGTGCAAATCTTGAAGATGTAGGATAGGTGCGAAACAAAGAGCTTGTTTGAGGTGAGTAAACTAATCCATTGTAATAGAAATCTAGACAAAAGGGGATTGATTAGCAACTTGATGCAAAGGTTGAGCCATCTGAGAAACGTTATGAATGAACTTCCGAAAAAAATTGATATCAGCCAAGAAGCTACTCAGATCGGTGGTGGTGGCTAGAGGAGGCTAGTTAGCCAAGTCTTGGCTGAATCAGGGCAGACACCTTCTTGATTAACTATGAATCCCAAATACTACATTGATGTTTGGCCAAAGAATGACTTACACTACTTAATCTACAGTTTATGTTGGTGCAACAGCTCCAAGACTGAATAAACATGTTGAATGTTGTTCTCCCAAGTGTTGTTCAAGACTAGAATATCATCCTGATAGGTGATAACAAAGCTCCCAAGGTGTGGTATGAAAACATCATTGATAAGCTACATAAACATTGCAGGGGCATTAGTGAGAGCAAATGGCATCACTAGCAATTCATAGATCCCTAACTTGGTCTTCAAATTTGTTTTCCAAATGTGTTTTCCAAATGTGTTTTCCAAATGTGAGAAGCATCCATCTGAACTTGATGGTAGACAACAATCACATCCATCTTGGTAAAGAAGTGAGCCCCATGCAAGTGGTCTAGCAGATCATCTATCCAGGGCAAAGAGTATCAGTTTTTGATAGTGGCTTTGTTGAGGGCATAGTAGTCAGTCACAAGGCACCATTCATTGATCTACTTCTACTTCTTCGGAATGATACGACATGAGAGGCACAAAGAGACGACCATGGCTCATTATGGCCCAACTACAATAGGTCCTGGAGTTGGTGTTCAATCCCGTCAAGGAGCAAGGCGATATGATGGGGCATTGGGTAAAGATGCTCCAAGGATGAGATCAATGGGACAAGGAGGAGGGAGGCCTATGGGAGGCTCAAGGACATCAACAAAATCGAAGAGTAAAGGGGCCCTATCCTATGGAACCAGGTGGGTAGTATTATCAGGTTCGATAAGGCACACTAGACACAAAGAGATGCATTTGTTAAGAATGACTTGGTGAGTGGCCTCATTTTCTTAAAGGAGAGTAGGAGTCTTTAACGCAGAAGAGGTGAGGAAGCATGTCCAGCCATCTTACTGAAGGTGATACTGATTAATGCAGGTGTGATAGATAGCTTGGTGTTGATTTTGATAGGGAATTCCATGTAGAAGGTTAGCACAATCAAGAGGAGACACATCGCAGACCATGGTATTATGAAAGGGACTAATAGCGAAAGTGATGACACAACGTTGGGACACCATGACGCAAGGGCCATCCTTATGGACCCATCCCAGTTCGTAAGCCATTAGGTGAGGAGTGGTGGGGAGATCAAGGTGTTTCCCCAAGTCTTGAGTGACAAGAATCTACTGACTCCCTTTGTCCAAAATCCACATAGCAAGAATGTGTTTCATTTTACAATTGTGAGTAAATAGGAGGGTCTTTGAGGTCACATCATCATCAGTAGTCATGAGGAGCAAGGAAGGGTTAGGGGCTATATTATTATTGAGTGAAAATACTTTAGAAGGTGAGGGAGTACTAGTGGAGGCCTCAAGAGTATAAGAAAAGAGTGCTTTATTGGGATGTTGACTCTTGAGTGCCCGACACTTAGTATAAGAGTGAAAATGAGAACGGTGGAAGGTACACCAAGGTCAAGATTTGGGAGAGGTGGGTGACGTAGGGTTGGAAGAGGAAGAAGGAGTAGGGCAAGATTGAGGAGATCGAAGCTATGGAGACACTTTGCACTCAACAACAAGAGCCCGTAGAAAGGCATTTTCCAAGGTGGTAATGTAAAAGGGCTCAAGTTCTCTTGAAACATAATTAATAGAGCATAATGAAATTTGGGTATAATTATCCCTTCTAGATCATGGATGTGGAGGTGGATATGGAGCATGAAAAAGAGGTTGATGTAATTCTACACTAAATGACCATTCTGTTGTCAAAGCTGCAACCATGAAGACATTAAGTTTTTTCAATGCCCCAGTGGATAAAAATGGTTTTGCAAGGCCTGTCAAAAATTGTCCCAAGTTTGGAGAGGATGGGAGGCAGAGGTCAAGGAATAAATGAACTGCAAATCCACCACCAGATCAGGCTACTCCAACTAAGCATTTCAACTAGTTTGAGAAATGGCTTCAAGATGAAGGCTAGAAATCTAGAGCTTAGCTTCCTCATCCAGATCTGAAGTTGTCTTGAAGTAGGTAGAGAGACTGGGTATCCATGAATTAACCATTTCCTCATTCATCTGACCTGAAATCTTCAACAAATAGAAATGATTGTCCAGCAGGATGGGAGCAGGAGTGTGGCTCTATTATAGGCACATAAGTTCATTTCACGTTATGGCTAGAGCCAGGATTGAACCAAATGACCCATAATTAGAATCCTCATGGGTCACTTCTCGTTTGGTAGGCATACTAAAGGTGTAGAGAAACCTTGGGATAGGAATGAAGCATTCAGAGACCTTACTTGGTCAATTGATCGGGTGGTGATTGGTCAAGGGGGGAATGGTTGGTTTCTTCCAAGGAGAAAGCAAAGTGCTTGCCAGTGATTTTAGATAATGCTTATCTGCCTAGAGCTTGGGATAAGGTAGAAAGGGCTTAGCAAGATGCATGATCAGTGATGTATGATCGAGATAGTGGGCGCATTAGAGTGAACCACCTCCCATAGATTGATATAGATAGGTTTGACCCGCAAAGGTTTTATCCTCGACGAGCCACCCCCTAAAAGAGTGCTTATAAAGTGACTCTTTCTTCAAAAGTAAGGCCATTTATCCAAGTCATTATTTATATGTAATTATTCCCATCTCTCATTTCCCATATCTAATCTCCCTACCATACTTGCCCAAGAGGGGAGCACTCACGTGTGACTCTTTTCTTCAATTATAGTGGCCATTTCTTCCAGTCATTCTATAATAGATATCTATACATCATTATGCTTTTCCCATTCTACCATACTTACTAACAGCATTCTAGAAGGTTGAAAGCTATGCAACCTAGTTGTATACTTGCATCAATGACCTACCTCTACGAAGTCTTTTGGGCGGCACTAACTGAGACAACCAAATAAGTAAGGTTATCCTAAACTTACTTATTTAGTGAGGGGCCTTTACATAGAAAGGTTCGAACAGAATTCATGTTCAGAATTTGTTAGGCAACTAAGATCAATCTAGACCCTCGACAGTTTAGGGATAACCTTCGCTTCACTATGCTAAAGAAATTATATAACTATAGATCATAGTTGCAAGTCCTTACATCAATTTGGTCTGTAGTCCTACTCATTATAATAATCTTGGAATAAATAACATATTATCAGAATATGTCATGTCTCAAGTTGGGTGGGAATAGATAAATAGGTCATAAGAAATATGGTCTATAGTGCGCTTTGCCTCCTAACTTACTTTCATTTATGAAAGTAAGGTATAACCTTCTGCATTCGGTTGCCGGATGCGGGGCTGCCTACTTAAGGACCAAGGGATAGCTTAAAGGAACCTGCCCGTACCTGTCAAGCTTGAATAATTAGCCCGTTAAGCTTAAGAAAGGAGATGTACCCCCGACGACTAGTTATTAACTATAGAAGCACCACCGTTCATAATGACTAGCTATAGAGCATAATAGTATTCATTCACCGATGATAATAAGAAATGTCTTCACTCGTATTCATAATGGAAGGGTTATTTATTGAAAGGTATTCCTCTCCCAGTATGATAGAATGAGCGACTTCGTACTATCAAATTTCATAAACAAATAGTAAACTCCTTGAGAGTCTATTATAGTAGTATTAACAAGTGGAGTCATTTTGATGATGTCAAGTCCTCATTATTTATGGACTAACCATTAGTGGTGAATGAAGGGAGGGGCAGCACACGACTCACCAACAAACGGGAGAACGAACCTCTCTACCCATACCTTCCTTTATGGGTAGGTCAATCAATCAATGTACTTCCAAAACCCATCTACTGGGTCGAGTCTTCCTCTCGAATGCTCTTTTTGGGAGGATTGAAAAGGATTCATGGGATAATGAAACCACCTATCTATCTAAGGGTGTGGGTGCTTTGGAGTGATTCCAATCGGGGGAAGGTCCTGCTTATCCCTCTCCCGTGTAATCAATCTACCTACATAGAGGTAGGCATAGTGAATTGATTGTTTTCCGCACATGCCTGTGGCATTCTAGGAATTGGTCCCACTCGAACTCCCTAGTATTTGCTTCTATCGGAAAATGCGGGAATGGTTGGCACCATGACATCGTGGCACATAAACAGACCCCCTCAGTCTCGATGGTTCGGTCAGCCCTCCTGATCGGTTGCTTGCTTGCACTAAGAGATTCCAGACACACAAAACATTTGTGAAGGAATAACACAAAACAAAGCCCCAACTTCCTTTCGTTGCGTACTTATCCTCTAAATGCCTGATTCATTCCATTACAAAAAATGGCATTGTCTCTGCGACCACTATAGTAGTAGCACATGGATGGTTTGATCAGGGCCATACAAAACTCCTCACCTTCCTCCAGTTAGGGGCCACCACTTGCTTGACTGGATGTGGAAACCACCCAGCCTGCCTGAAGTGACTGTCTACGGAAGAAGGTCTCTGCACACACGCAATATCCATGATTACCTATTAGTGGTGTCTTACTCATCGCTAGATGAGCTTAGTATTATAACTACTTCCTTCTTAAGTAGTAATACATTCACTTTAGTAATAGAAACATATCTAGTAGTTGAACTCATTACCTTATGTATGAAGGAAATCACCATCCCAATACTCACTAGAGAAAAAGGTTGATGGTGACTCATATATAATATCTCGGTAAGTAAGTACTTCTTTATACTCCCCGATTTTTTAGGTAAGTAAAGGAAGGGTAGGGCTTGTGACATATCTCATTCCCGAGATGGGATAATATAGTGGGATAAGATAGAGAGAATGTTTCTTTTTCTCAGTTAAGATTAGCAGGAGAGATAATGGACCTGATGACAGAGGTTATGAGAATTATGGACCAGCATTGAAATTCATAAGGTGGGTGGGAGTAGAGTAGAGAGCGAATAAGAAGCGGATGGGTTTTCAGGTGAATACCCTGTCGAAACCAACATATTATATATGATCTTATCCTTCCTATAAGTAAGTCGGGCCCAATGCTTGGATAAGATAAGGAACCTGTTCATAATGCTCGGACAAGATAAGGAACCCAAGAATGTTCAGAACCAGGGAATCTATGGGAATCCAACGTATCCGGGTGGGAAAGATATAGGTAAGGCATGGATATGTCTACTCGTTCACACCCTGCCATTCTCCACACCCTGCAGTCGATAGGAACCCGCACCCTGCCTTTATTCATATCCCTAGAGTTGGTAATTGACTGTCCATGGTCTATGATCACTGCCCTTAGGGAGTCCCTAAGAATCAAGGGTGAATACCTAGAGTGTGAAAATTTGTTTGTGATTCGGAGATAGGAAGGATGTTCTATTGAAAGGATGGTAGATAAGAAGGTGAGGCAGATAGATAAGAAGATGGGTAGATAAGAAGGTTGGGAGAAGATGGTTCGGATAATAAGTAACATAGATAAGAAGGATGATTCAATCATAGGATGGATAGATTCTTATTGCTTAAGAAACAACCATAGATGTACACTTATTTAGAGGAGGGCCGCGATTGTATAGATCGAGATAGATCGAGCTACCACTATAGAACATTTCCCCACCCTCTCTCAAACCAAGAAGTAAGGCCAGTCAAGTAAGGATTAGGATCTTTGTTCTCGAGGCCGAAGGCCAAGGGATCGACGAAGGTTACTAATTGAACTGGCTTAACCGATCTAACTAGTCAAGGTATAGTCCCATCCCTTATTTTTCTTATAGATGATAGGGAGTTATTAAATGATCAATCTGGCTTAACTGACTGGCAATGGAGCCTAAAATCGCTAACGTGATGGAATGAGTGAAAGGACCATTGCACTTCTCAAGTTCCTATCCCTCTTTAACACCGTGATGCATGAGGGGGAGTTATTTAGTGAGAGAACATGAGAAATGGGATTGAGCCTTAAATACTTCAATCTAGCCCTCCTAGAATACTTCTGTAGGGAAGGAAGTGGAACGTAGTGGGAATCAATGAGGGCTTTGCTTGCCATTGAAAATCCCAAGCTATGATCTTGATGGATGGGAGTCATTATTCCATAGAGAGAGCTGATCAGGCATCCAATCTTTTTCGAAGTGAGGATTCACACAAGGTAGAGAGAATGCAGGTCTTAGCATATCCTGATAAACCTCCTAAGACACAGACATTATTATAAGGGATATGTAAAAAAAACCAGTGGATCAATTATAAGTTCTCCACCTTTTTTCTTTCGTGATGACTTCTTTTCATCCTTCATCCATCGTACACTCCCTTCACTCAATACACTATAGGCAGGAACTAGTAGTTATTAGTTGCTGTGACAAGGCCCTGTTGGATTGGAAATTCAGCCTTTTGATCTGCCACACTAGTGGACACACAAAAAGGTTTGACCATCAACGAACAAGTATTGGGTCGTGGGGGACGGACATCGGAACTACTTCTTTTTGGCCACCCCTCTCCAATATTCACAGAAGGACGAATAACATTTTTGTTTCGTTATGTTAGAAAAATATGGCATAGCATTCCACCAATAGATAGATGGACGAAGGATATCTCCATAGAATTCACACCTAAAGAGCGCTCAATGCACTTCTTTCTCTTCGATGGGATTTTAGTTAAGTCAGTCATAGCACGAGTTCAGGTTGCTCCTCTGAAAGGGATTGAGACATGACTCGAACCCTTAACTACCTTCCGCATCCAAGTATTTCAGTGGCTTTTGTCTGTAATATAGTTGTAGCCATAGGATTCTTCTATTCTATATTTCTAGTAGTAATATACTTCCACAAGATGAAACTAGTCACACTTCATTCCTTTTCCTCTTTCTTATGATTAATGGAACGGATAGCATAATTGAATCATAATCTTGATTTTTATGGGCATGTTATCTCCTGAAATTCTAGATCTGATCACGATATTGAAATGAAGAGGGATTACAAAAAACACCTCAGAGGCCATTCTAAGCCCTTCTAGCACCTAACTGGTCACACTTTCTTCAAGATGAGAGGAGAGGGCCACCATAATTGTGTGGTAGAATTCGAATTTCTGAGGGGGGGAGGTGGGCAATATCAAAACCATCGGTAGGTAGATCTGGACCATGTAGCAAGTAGATGTGAAAAGCTTAAAGACCTGGTCGCTTTTGGTATGGACCAGGACCTCTATTATGGCTGATCTAGTAATGAAGATAGGCTAGTGGTTTATGACCTGATCCATTTTTTGATTATATTTGGTGGTTAAAGAAGGTTGGTTGATTCGGGTGGGGAATATGGAAGCGTGAGGGAGAAGTGGAACCAGCTTCTATATGCATTGAGTGAAACCAACGAAGAGCGGAACTGGTACGTCCCGAAACACTAGCCAACATTTGGCTTCACTAGCGACTTCATGAAATGGATTGCGGAGGCTTACAGGGTAGTGAAACAGACTTTGGGATACCATGCCCTGAGTTCTCCATTATTATTAGATGTCACTACTATATAATATGTTATTTAGGTACTACATTGCCTATATATGGGTGGGTTTAGGTTTTAGATTGCCTACTATTTAACAATATTACTTGTATATATTTTGTTATATTATGCATCGACCTTGTCGAATCAAGGTGGGTGGTCAAAGAGCCAGGTATGGTAGGCCAAGAACATGATGGTAAGGGATGGGAAGGAGAGCCCACTATTGTAGGTCTTGAAGTGGCTACTGAAACTGGTCAATCCCACTATACACTAGATGGAGGGAGGCAAGGAGGAGGATGGATGTCTTGCACGTAGCCATTGTTATTAAGTATATAATCTAAGAACACATACACACTATTATTAGAGGAAAATATGGAAATTAGAAGAGGATGCCCAAGCAGGCTTGACTAAAGGAGAGGAATATGGATCAGGAGAACAGAAGGAAGGATGGAAAGCATTTATTTCTTACTCATGTGTCCTCTGGAGGCCGAGCCATGAGGAGAGGAGATTATGTCCTCTTAGGTAGGATTTTAAACCAAACATTACAGTTGTGCCCTCCCGGGGCCGATCGCATTAGGATTTTTGTGCCCTTCAGGGACGAACTTGTACATCTCTTTTTTCTTGTGAACTTAGACACATGATTGCCAAGATTAGATTATAGAACAGATGGCTTTATACCCTTGTCATATTACATAGTATGAGACAGGTTACTTCTGAGGGGAGGGGATGGGACGGGAGGCATTTCAACGGGAGGGAATGGGATGTACTGACTCACTGGCCAAATGATGGGATCACTGGATAATGATGAAGATTGATTGGACCCCTATCACTAGCCATTATGAAGAAACCATTTTCCCTGGATCACTGGACCACATGCTTGGATCAGATCACTTGCTGCTAGAAAATATCATATCAGATATGATAGAAGAGATTATCAGAGAAGATAAGATCTGATGACTCGTGCGAGTTTATATGACACGGCTTGCCTGCGGTCACTAGCTATTAAAGATACGGCCAAAGGAGGATGACAGGGAAGCAGAATTGACTTACTTAGAGGGAACAAAACCTAAGTTCATACCATATGAGTTGAGCCTAGACTATATACCTTATTTCGTTATTTAGTTGATTGATTCTCGAATACTTGAATTTGAGGACCCGTATTGATTCAAGTCAGAGAGAGATATATTTTGACCTTTTCGAATGCAGAACTCATGCTTGTAGATGCTATTATGCTATTATTAGATATATTATGGAATAGTTTGAAGAAGTAAATGGGACCACGGGTGAACCCCTTTCCCCTTTAGTGATTCTTTAGGCCTAGACAAGACAAATATTGATGGAAGTAATGATATGGAATATGCCATGGAACATCACACCTAGGACCTTTTTATGAATGCTAGTAGGGACTTATACCTTAGTTGCAGAGAAAGAAAAGAGGGAAGATAGAGTTACCATATGATTAGATCAACTACTATATATGGTATTTAGTTTATATATGGCCTATAAGGTGAGCTATATCACCTGTATATATGACAGTCAGAGAGACATATTGTTGGTCCTAGAGCGGCTCCTTGTTATGGTCGCTGGGACTGGTCTGGGGATTCAAGCTGGGCTCTGGGACTGGTATCAAGCTGGGTGGGACTGCTCCATGGTACTATTACTTACCCCAACTTTATATCAACACTACTAGAACAATAGGGAGGAAATACTGGGAGGGAGGGAGAATTACACGTAGGCACTATTTTAATGTATATAATATGATCACACGTAGACACTCTTCTTATATGAGTTGGTTTACCTTACCATGCGTGTCTTTCGGAAGCTGATCCAATTAGGGAGGAGATTTTAGCTTTGTAGCTTTTAGTTAGAACCTTACCATGAGTGTCCTCTGGAGGCCGAGCCAGTCCAACTGTTGCTACTACTAGTATGATTATTACAAAGGGAAGATATTATGCATTTTCAAAACAACGGTCAAAGTTAGATCTTATTTAATTCGAAACGGTATAAGTTAGATATTATTTTATTCTTTATATTGCCTATAGAGGATGACAGGGAAGAGGCAGAATTGGCTTACTTCTAGTCACCTAGAACCTTAGGACCTACCACATGCACTGAGCCTAGACTATATATGAGATTTTGCAATCACTGGATTACGAGATATTTATTGGCCTATCATTACTTGGACATTTTCACATCTCGGAGCACTTTACATGATGAGACCATTCCCAATCAATGGACCACATGCTTGAATCGCTGGCGCTTGAATGAGAGATAGCATATGACCTCCATTGCAATTCATTATACGACATCAGAAGATGAGGGCAGCTTAGTAGATCGACTTATATGGTTACAAATACATGCCTCATACCACATGACCAAGAACCATTTATAGATACGGGTTGCGGGTCCTACATAACAGAACATAATAGATTCACCGTGTCACCATACATAACATAATATATTCACTGTGTCACCCGTAGATATTACAGTTAGACAGGGATCTTAATACCGTTGTTCAGAGAGACCTAATGCTTTTATATTATAGTATGATAGATAGTATTTATACATTTTGAGAAGGGGAAAAATTCCGAAGTGAGCTATTGGAAAGAAGAAAAGGAAGACCACTGCTAGGGAGTAAAGAAGTAGAGAGAGATTTCCCCTTATTATTATACAAACCAAATGAGTTTATTAAATAATATAATGAATTTGTAGCTTTTAATAGACTTGAATTGGTGGCTTGAATTTGGGCACCAAAATGGCATTGCCGCCGCTCTAACCTTACTGGGCACTTCCCAAAAAAAGGCCTCCTCATCGCCGCCGTCTATTATATGTCAAAAGAGAAAAAGAAATTTAGTACTTATAAAAAGGGCTTTTCAAGGTCCATGGGCCAAGTTCATTTGAATTGTTTCACTAACAAAGTTGTCGAAGTTTCTCACTAACAAAAATGGTCAATTCTAGCCATAAAAGTGTCAAAGTTCGTTCGTAGTATGACTACTCGAAATTATAGAAAGTATAGAAAGTATAGGAAGTATAGGAAGCTAGTTAATTTACCTTCTCTTCACAAGCCAAGCCCAACCTAGCACGTACAATCTCTTGAGTCTGAATATAGGGATTCAATCCAAGAGGGTTGTTCGGATGATCCCACAACTGTGGTGGTATTTGTCAAACTAAAATTCCTCAAGTAGGGTGAACCAGGTTTCTCCCTCCATGCAATAAGGGCATGTGTTTCAGTTGTTTGAATCTAGAAGCACTGAAGTTTCTTGGGTTGTGTGAAGACGGGAGTGTTGGTTGTAAAGAAAGAATAATAAGAATATTCATAAATAAGATATGACATAATTCCAAGTTTCTTAATCTATAAAGGTATAAGTTTGTTAGAAGCCTGAGCACACAAGAATGGGTAAGGGGGTCTATCTGGAAGGTATGGGCCTATCTGGCCTGAACCTTGTCATACTTTCTGTCTGTCTCAACTTTCTTTTGAGCACATTCGACAAAAATTCATTGTTATAAATATGAACCCCATATAATCCAAAAAGTTGGGGTGCTAAAGAATAAGAAACAAAAGCTTCGTTCAGTTCTAAAGAAGTTCCTATGGGATAAAGAATCTATCCATGGTGGGTGGGTTCTAAATAAAGAAAATAAGAAGTTTTCTAAATAAGATACGAAAAAAAGTTGATTCGTAAAGAAGATCTCTCAATCCACTAAAGGGATGGGTATGTCTGCGTTTTCCCAGGTCTCCTTCCTCTCGACACGTTTGTTCTGCGATAATAGTCCAAGCAAGCTACCTTGCCTTGCCATGTCTCCACCCAAATAAATAGGGGTATGGTCCCCATGACTCGATGATTAATTCGAAGCGTCCAATTGACCCAAGTCAAAATGGATTGATTTCCCCTAGTCAAATTCCCTTCCCTTTGCAGGCAAAAACATATATAATCAATTTTTCCTTCACCCGTAACTTCTATATATATGAATGACTAAATCAAAAGGTTATGAATAAAGAAGATCAAGAAGAAGCCTAAATGCACGAAATGGGAAAGGTTCTATCACCAAGGGATTTATCTGGATGGCTTCAGCCTTGTCAAAATTTTAGGTTATGGGGGGATGTATGATCACCTCAATATAATCATAACTTGAATTCGATGTCCTCCAAAGGTCGGGGTTATAAAGAAGATCCCCATCTAAAACTAGCACCAGGTTTGGAGGGTGGGTTCAAAAGGATAGCGATTCATCAAAAGGTTTCGTTATCAAGAGCCCTGCCCTAAAAAGGCACCCATAATTGGTCGATCAACCCGCACTTCAGGTTCATGTCATGGATAACTCAGGACTAAGGTTTTATAAACCAAAAGAAAAGGTTGGCAAGATCGGGGAAACCAAAAAATTGGCAACAGAGGGTTGCTAAAATATAAGGCGGATCCCGGACTTCAACTTCCGACAACCAAAAGTTAGGATTGTAGAGAAAAATGAGGCTTCTAGAGTCAAGGTTGCCTCCCTAACCCCACAAAACCAGATTTTTCTGGGTCTGGAAGCGCTCAACCTGGATGACTTGGCCTGGTCTTGACAGGTTTGGTGAGCAAGAATTCTCCTATACCTGTTCTAGCTTCAATCCATAAGAATCCCAGCCAGTTGTCTTGCAATTTCCCCACGCACATAAAAAGGAATATATTATGAAATCCCTCCCAAATGTGTAAATTGAAGTGATTGACCCAGGTCTAAATGACTTTGTTCCCCAAACCCCCCAAGAAAGCATGCTTCCTATATTTTATATACATAATTACGCTATTTCAGAATTGATCAAATATGAGTAGCTGGTAAATTCACTATCGGTGGCTTATAGTGAAAAACTACGCATCCATCCCTCCATCGTCCATCTCCTTGTGATCGTCTATCATCAACCGAGAAGTCGTGTGATCCCGATAACGATGTTGGCCTATTGATGTTGACCTGTTAAGCCTATTACTTGAGAGCTTATTAATGAGCTAATTAGTAAGCTTCTTCCTTCAATTCAAAGTCACAGGTAAGGGATTTATCATCTTGACTTTCTCTATCCAATCTATTGATGTTCATGGCTGAAAGTGATCAGGACCAATGCCTAACCCTGCTTTCAAGATCAATAATGTGGTGATCATAGAATTTCAGCAATTATAGAAACAAGTGGGAATGGTGAAGCCCGTTTTTCACCGACCCAAATTGCCTATTTCAGGCAATCCATAAAGGTGTATATATCTATATTATTAGAACCATTCAGCTAGTGGATAAAAATTGGTGACTACACACAAAATGTCAAAAGGAGCCAATCATAAGTATATGATACTCACATATATAGGTTATACATTCAATCACCCATCTCAACGGAGTGAGTTAGGTGTGCATGGATACTTATTTTGGACAAGAGGGGAAAGCCTAGCATGGATGTTGAAACAGTGGTTGGCCAAAATGGCACTACCTTTTATCTAGATCTC
>APFE031045455.1:0-11575 GCA_000404065.3 Pinus taeda
AGAGTATAATTAATATTTAAACATAATCATATTTTAATATTTTAATAATATAAAAAATATTTTTATGAAGAAAATATAATTTTATAATTAATTTTGTAATGACGTACTTGATGAGCCCCAATATTGCAACACGAATTTTGCAACTCCCAAAGCTACGAACCTAAATTATTAGCCCGGGGTTCGTATAAACTTAAGAAGTGTCGGCACAATATGTGCATCGTACAATGTGTCCCTCTTTCATTTATTTAATGTAATGGACTAAATTTCATGAAATCAAAGCCTAAAATAATTGCAACAATGGAAATGTTACCTTGGAAACAAATTAATCATAGGCAAGAACAACAATTTGTAATTGAAATCGTAATAGCATGAATTCAAATAAATAGGTCTAATCTACATTTTAAAAATGCATGTCCTAATTGCTGTTTATGTTTGGTGTGTGTTATATTCTTTCCATGACTACTCCACATGTGAGGGGCGAGTTAGTCCCCCTTGTACATTGCTTGGGGTGCAACAGGGGGGGTTTGCAAGGGGCGGTAGCCCCCCAACATGGGGTGTAGGGCAGCGTCCTGGATTTTGTTTTTGGACCATATGTTAGGTGGGTGGACATACCTATGGTTTTGTGCATGATAGTTTTTCGTCTATGGTATTTTGTAGATCTAATCAAGAGTACTACGATTATGTTCTAATCCATGGTTAATAGATTGGGGTTTATGAATGCTTCAACATGTATATATATATGTATTGTAACATTTAAAGGATTATAATGAAAAATCAATCTGGTAGTCTTGCTTTTGGGATCTTGGGGAAAATCTCTATGTATATGTGTTTTATGTTTTATGCTCTCGCTATTGTTTATTTCCTATTTTTTTAATTTGTATGTAGGTAACTTCTATACGTGGTTAAAACCTATATTTTATTCTTCCTCAATCATGTATTTAGAGCCTAAGGGTTACGATTCAAGCCTAAGAGAAAAAATCCAATCTTTTGGAGAAAATCTGGTTGCAATACTGGGGACAAATCAAATGAAAATTGGATGGGACAAATTTTTTTATTATGTAGGACATATTAGGACTTCATTCCATGTGGAATCACTCTAAAATACCCGTGTTAATGCATTCTAAAAAATAGCATAAAATTACTACTCTAAAAAGTAGAAATTCAAGAAATAGTGAATTAGTTCACCTATCATATGTCTAACCTAATCAATTGAAAATTCATTGGGGTAACTTTTTTTATTAACTTGAATGCTTTTATGACCTAATACAAGTGGAATAAACTCAATTGAAGCTCGTGAAAATGTTCTAAAGAAGAGAAAAAATTACTACTTTTTGCTACAAGGGACTTCCATAAATTCTAGATTTGCGAACTAGTAAACCAATCCAAGTAGCTCAATGATGAATATGACTTTTAAAATATATTCTAAGAATGAATCATGCTTTTGACTCTATAAAAAACCTAAAAAAAAGCTCACTTCAATCATTTAACCCAATCATACAACGAAATAATCATCAATACTAAATGGAGAAATGGGAAAAACAAGAATAAGAGATGCATGTGAATAAGATATGAAAAGAAGAAAAAAAATTATACAAAAGGGCTATGAGGCTCCTAGTATGGCCAATCCAAAGGATACTCAGAGTCCTATGAAGGAGACCAAGATTTAGAAGCTAAAATGACACCAAACTTCATTACTTGAATCAATCCAAGTACATCCCTATTTGAAATGAAATTGGAGCCGCAAAAATACATTTTTCTCCACAAGAAGACTAAGAAATAAATACCTATAGAGGAAAATTCGAATTGGTACTCATACAAATTGATGAGGAAGAATTCTCCTTAAAAGGAGGAATCTTTCCCCTCCAAAATCCCTCAAATAGTGGATCTCGTTCCCAACACTAGGAATTTGCATTAAATGACATGGAACACATTCCTAGATTTTCCCAATCAATGGAGATCCAGAATTACTCAATGATTTCATGATATTTTATTCATTTATCATCCAATGTTGATCCTTGTTATAGCTCTGATACCACTTGTTATATTTGTAAACTAGAAATATATGATAATAACAATTATACCCAAGAAATAAGAAGATAGAAATAAATAGAAATGATTCACTTTATTGATATCAAAACCCTTAAGGTATATAACATTCCACCCCCCTTAGCATGTTTCGTCTTCGAAACATGGGAAGAACACAAATAATAAGATCTACTCAAAAGTGTAGTACACTAGTACCATGCACGTGCATGTAGCCATCCAAGAGAAAGGTGAACCCTCGATTTCGCTGGTGCCTCACGCACGTGAGATGAAGGTTGACTGTGGTAGCTCTTTTGTGTTGATGTGTAGTAGGTGGATCTTCGCTCCTCTCTATCTGTCCTGCGAGGGTTGTTGTCCTTGTGATTAATTGGTTGCCATATTGATGGTTGTCTTGCGGGGTGATTTGGGTGATGATATGTTGAAGTTTTAACCCAGGGTGTCTTTTTCTTTAATTCACCCCTTACTGGGGCCTCAGTGTTATGTGGTGCCTGTTGTGGTGTCTTATCTTTCAATATTACTTCAACCACTGAGCCCTCCTCTGATGTATCGGCACTTGTAACCTTTTCTACTTCAGCCTCTATTTGTGTTTGATTGTCGATCATCATTGTCTCATCATCTAATATGTCAGACCCTAGAACATCTTCTGCTTCAGCCTCCTTGGACTCTACCTATTTATTAATGGAAATATCCTATATTGTAATTTTCTTCTTTTTATACCAGGGCTTCAGGAATTTCTTCTGTACATTAATATTAATACTACCCACTGATTCCATCCAAGCGTATCCCAAAACAACATCCATTTTATCCATATCTGAAGCGTAAAAATCACCATGCAACACACACTTATCAATAGAAAGCTTCAAATCCTTATAAATTTGAACATCCTCATCATCAACCTATGTATTTTCAATGTGTTTTACTGGAACTTGCAATTTTTTTGCCAAATTAACAATGATAAAATTATGCTTGCAACTAGGATTTATAGAAACAATGATCTTCTCCTTCTGAATCAATCCATGAACCTGCAATAAAGAGATACCAGTAGAAAATAACCCCTTAGGTTCCTTAGTTTCCTTCTTTCCTGTAAAAACAAAATCTTTGCTAGGGTGTGTGTCTATCTGTGTGAGCTTATCCACAAGATTAGCTTTATGATCAAAGTGGTCCATAAGAGCTTTTGTGAATGTGTCCCATGTCAAGGCCCTTCGATAACAACGTTGATGCCATTGCCACAATTGTCGTCTTTCATTGTCCAAGTACATTTTTCCGACACTCAACAGAGTCTCATCATCCATGATGTAAATCAATCTAAAAAATTTCTCCATTTTTGCTAGCCTTTTGGCTAGATGAGAGCCATCAAATTTATACAAGTCCCTCAAATTCTGATCTAGGCCCGCCATCACAAAAAAATGGCGAAAATTTGAAATGGTCACAATTCCGTCAATATTGCTCAGAATCCATATTATGACCTATTTTTTGAAATGGAACAACCATTATGCATTTTCCCATGTGATAGAAATCTTGATCCAGACACTAGAATTTCAGATCTGTGCTGCAACTCTCTCCATCATCACTCAAAAATTCTGAAAAAAGAGCTGATTTGAAATCAACGATATCTCCCTCATCCAGACTCCGATTCAACTGAATTTCTTTTTTAAATCAGTTATTTTTTCACAAAGAATTCAGATCTACAATTAGGTTTTGTAGATATTGTACCAAGATGTCCAGATCTGTGCCGCAAACTCGCTGCCCCGAAAAATTGTCTACAACACCATTGATTTTTAGATCAACGATATCTCCTTCATCCGAACTCTGATTCGACTGTTTTTTTTTTGAAATCAGGTATTTTCACATTGAATCCAGATCTGCAATTAGATTTTGCAAATCTTTCACCAAAAACTACAAATCAGATCTGCAAACTCGCCGCCCCGAAATCCTGCAAAAAAAAAAAAAAAAATCTCCACTTTTTTGCCCAAGAAAGTGCTATGATACCACTTGTTATAGCTGTAAACTAGAAATATATGATAATAACAATTATACCCAAGAAATAAGAAGATAGAAATAGATATAAATGATTCACTTTATTGATATCAAAACCCTTAAGGTATATAACAATCCTCCTATAGTAGGGAGCAAGTCCCTAGATTATCTCCTCCTTTAAACCTTCATAAAATGTCCAATATTCTCACAATATTCTACAAAAATAAATAATATTAGGCAAAAACATGAAATTATGTCTAAACCTTCCTAATGAACATATTAAAGCTAAAAAAACATTATTAAGTGTAGAAGGAGAGGTTTAATATAGCATTCATGTGTCTAAGAAAGGTTAGATGGTCCTTAATATGTGTCTAATTTGGAGGCCCATCATACGCCCCTACTGAAATTGTTGCTCATCCTCTGAGCAACATATTCATCCTCCTTGCCTTGTGGTTCTTCATGTATGTTGATTTGTTTCATTCTCCTTTTGTTGGTTCATGTGTTGCTCATCGCATTTTTTTTCTTGCTACTCTTCTATTTTAATTTCTTCCCCTATCTCAGTTTCTCGTGGAACTTCTAATGTAGGTTTAGGCTGCTTGTTTCTCTCAAATGGTTCTTCAATTGTAATGGTTTCTATTTGTGAGGGAAACACCTTGATTTTGGTTTGTCTTCTTGGTATTCCTATGGAACATCTCTTTATGGAAAGAAGTATTTCTTGGCATCCATTACCTTATTACTAATTTCATTCTCATTGAAGTCTAAGCCTCTTATTGCTAACAACAACTTGGATATCTTTCACCCTTGGAGAATTTACCATGTCTATAGCAAATTCTTTGAACCTTTGCTATGTTTCTCTGTACCTTGTAGTAATTAATTAATCATTATCCAACACCTTTGTAGAAAAAAAATATCTTTTATACCTCTGTTCTATAGCAATTTTACTATCTCCTATAGCATGTTTGTTGATTCATTTAGCAAATTTGTCCTTCCTATAGAAAAATTGTACTTCTTGTAGTAGTTATGTTGCTGCTATAGAAGGTATGTTTTCTCCTGTAGAAACCAACCTAAATCATGTAGTAGTTATTCCTTGCATTCCAAGAGGTTGTAGGTCCACCTTTTTTTTTGTATTTTTATTTTTCTATTGAGTTTTTCATTAGTTATTATTTTTTCAAAGTTTTCTCTCTTTTTTCATTGCACACAAAATAAACTCAAAGTTCTTTGAGTTAACTGAGTTGGTCCTCACATACCCCCTCGTACTCCTTGTCCTCCACCACTACTAAATTATTACAACCCATTTTATCATGTCCTCTTCACTCTTATCTTGTTCCTCTCCCACACATGTGGGTGTGTTGGTGGAAAGGTGAAGTTATTTGCTAGATAAGGCCAAGGCTTCTCTACTACTAAGTTTGGCTATAAGAAAAAATTTTGTTCATACACTTACAACTTTTTTTTGATCTAAAATAAGTCTATAGGAGAGGTTTTTAGGATTGCATACCTAAGCCTTACCTTGATGTATTTTTGTAGGTGAAATTGAGGTTGCTGATATGACTATTGCATTTTCGTTTGATGGTTCTAAAACTACAAGTGATGATCCTTTGATGGTTTCATGCTACTTATGAATAAAGGTAATTGATGATATGTTGGCTTCTTGAGGTTTCATCTTCTTATGCTTGTTTCTCTATGCATAAGCTTTGCTCTAAAATTTTTCTGTTGAAATGTGTTTAACTGATCAAAGTTGTTATTGTAGGTCTTGTTGATGGTGGATCAAGCTATTGTTATTTAAGATGATCAGTGACACTATATTAGCCCTGCAGAAGCTTTGTGGCCTCCCAAGGTCAAGGATATGATCCCTCAATGCTTCATATTGGTCCATTCTTCATTTTGGTGCTTCCAAGTGCTTTTGATTGTGGTTCAGAGGGATTGTGAATATTGGTACAAGATTATGTGTCTTCTTGTAACAATCATATAGACCCTCCTAGGATCATTATTTCCTTCAGGTGACACCTTTAAAAAAACTTATAATTCATGATTAATCTTTTGACAAAGATGAAAGACGTTTTTTGTGGTGGAAAGGATAGAAGAAGGGGTGAAAATGGGTTCTTTTCATGGACACAGATGAAAATGAGTGTGGGGAAGAGGTCAGGTGATGTGGAAAATGAATGATGAGGCTATGGTGGATCTATTGCAATATTTATTAAAGAAAACATGACCTTTTGGCCTCTTTATGCAACCCTATCTACCTCCTCTAGCAATTTTAGTCCCTCTTGTTTCATTTCACGACAACCTCCTATAGCAATTTTATTTTTTCCATATCTCGCAAACAGTGGACTAGATTAACTTGTAATATTTTGAGGATGTTGACATCATTCTTATGCACCTTCCCTTAAATAATCTTGGCTAATGGATGCATGAATCTCGAGAAAAATTAAAAATAGTTGTAGGTGAGGGAGGTCGATTTCTTAAAGAGTGTGCACTAGAATTTACTAAAATTTCATGAGCATTTGCCATTATCTATACGCATCTCCCCATGAAACATTGCGGCCAATGTATGCACAATTTTCAATATATCATAAAAAAAAAATTATGCTTTGTGTATTTTGGCCTCATGTAGCAAAACAAAGCCCTCGAGTAGCATTTTAGGACAACAAGGAAAATGCATGAGAAAGGCTTGGAAATGATGGGTGGATGTTGGAAATGGATTAGGGTGATGGATTGACATAGCTTTGGTCCTTTTTGAGAATCTGCGAAAATGAGGAGAAGGTCCAAGTTTGACTTCCTTTCACCAGTTTTTTGACCACATTTTTCTTTTGGTGCTCACTTCTCCTTGTTGCTTGCAAACATTGGATAGCACCTACATTCATCAGAGAGAGATACATAGAGATTTTTTTTTTCAATTTTTCATTTTTTTCCTTTAGGCATACTAGTTGCCTCATTGAGGTTTTCAACTAATAGGTCTTTCTAGGTGCCTAAAGTAGGTTTTCACCTAGGAATTTTTTTTCTCCTTTTCCAACCCATTGACCACCTCATAGAGGTTTTCAATCAACGAACCAATTTCAGACGCCTGAAATGAGGTTTTCACTTGAGATTTTATTTTTCCTCTTATTTTTCATTTTTTATTTCTTTTTCTAGCATACTCTACTTGACAAACAAAATCTCTTTCAAGTGTAGGAGTACTTCGAATGGAGCGATGTTCACATCAAGATGATAGATAAACTCATGTGTAGGTCCAAAATGTATGCTTTGACATGTACCTGAATTTTAGAGACTAAATGCTTTGATTGAGATGAGATGAGGAATTGTTGAAGAAGAGTGTGTTGTTGCAAGTTAATGATTGTTTGTGTTGGGTGTGGAACCTGATTATCTTCTATATTCAAAGGTATCATCACATTTAACCCCATTTTGCAATGGGGGTGGCAACGCTTCCCATAAAATATTCACTGCAAGGGGGTCCAGGGGGGCGGCACCCCCGAAGCTAAAAATAGATGTAAAATTGCCTTGTAAAATGGTGTAATTTCATAGTCAATCTAGGCTGTTCATTAGGTAGAGATCTGGTGGTAGAAGTTATGTTTAATTTAGGGTTTTTTTCCCTAGAAGGAAACCCCCACTATATATGAGGGAACTGTATTGCGTCTATGTATATCTATATTCTTAGTGAGGAAGAGAGAGTAGATTGAGAGCGAAGAGGCAATTACATCGGATCTGTTGTAGGTTGTATCTCTTCAGTTTGCTAGATAATATAAAAGGAAGGACTCGTTATTTCTCCCTGGACGTAGCCCAAACTAGGTGAACCGCGTATATATGTGTCTCTCCTGTTTTATGCATTTTTTGTGTTTATATTTCTACAATATTTTATGTGTCCCATTGCTTTGTAATATATAATTTTCTAACAATTTGGAACCATGTTTCAATATAGTTGTGATGTCCATAGTCCATTTGCACATTTGGATCTCTTTCAATGTCATCTTCTATCATGACATTAAAATGTTCTTATTTTTGTTGATTTTTCTCTTGAACACATGGAGGATTTGACAGTAAACATGAGAGAACTTTCTCAATATCTGATTTTGATATCCACACTTTATTAAGTGCAACCCATGGTTCTTTGGTCTTCTCATTTGATTCTTCTTTTTCTAAATACTGTCCTTCAATGATATCAAGATAATCCTTTTTTTTGCAATACTTTTCCTAAGTCAAGATGAATACCATTGAGATTAAGAGGAGATGTTAAGAAGTGTTGTACGTCAGCATTTTATGTGGGATGAGTTGCTTCCTTGTGTGGGTTTGGAAATGGTGTTACAAGTAGTTGAGTAGGAGTGGATCTTTGAGAGGGATATGGTTGGGGTTGTGGCTGTGGTGGAGGATATTGAGGAAAATATTGAGCATATTATGGGTTTCTCCCATGAGGGCCTTACCAACCTTGTTGCCAATATTGGTTTTGGGGTTGAGTTGGCCAAGTTTTCCAAGGAAAGGGTGTGTTCCAATTACTTTGAGATGGATGTGCATAATCTTGAAATTTTTAATTAATTTCTTGCATCATACTAGGTTGACTAGGTTGTCATGGTCCTCTTGGAGCTACATAGCATAACTACTTTGGTGATTGATTTGCTCCATTGTCCTCTTGTTAAACTTCCTTCAACCTCGGTAATGATGGGAAATATTTAACAACATGTGATTCTACATGGATAACACAAATATCATCATATTATTTTTCTTCATCTTGCATTCTTAACGTTAGTACTTGTTCAATTATATTGCTAAGAATTTGTGTTTTAAAGTCATCAAACAAGTTTCCAAGTCTACCTTGACTTACCGATATTGATGCCAATTTACTTATTCTTTCCCTTCCTTTTGATATGTGTTTGCATGTTTCACAAATTTCTTCAAATGATAGTTGGTATACATTACATCTACTTATGAGATCAAGGAGAGCCATCCACTCATCCCTAATTGTTCTAAGTAAGATGGTATTTAATGTGTCTTATCCGAATGATGTAATTTCTCCTCTGCCAAACCCCCCTCCCCCCCCCTTAACATTATACATGAACTTCTCTATTAAATATTCAAGGCTCTCGTATTCTTTTTTATTCATTCTAAACATTTCTTCTTTAAGATCATGATCTTTATAATTTTCTAGAAATATATTCTTCATATCATTCCATGATCTTATTGAATTCGTCCCTAAACTCATGAAACATTTAAGAGCCCTATCCTTCAATATTGGCAGAAACAATCTCACTTTTTGAGTGCTTAATAAGTAACCATAAGATCTATAAACAATTTCAAATTCAAAGAGAAAGGTTTCCAGATCTTTTGATATCATACCATGGAAGTTAGGAAGGAAAGATGGAGGGATGTTCTTCATATGCACATTGATATCAATATCTTGAATGGGAAATCCAATAGTATCTTCTTCATTGTCATCATCTCCATCCACTTCTTCTACCTTCTTTGTAACATCTTCTTCATGTACCTACAAAAATGGATGGTTTTGTGGCTCTTAATGTGCCAAGTGATCAAATGAAGGGGGGGGTGGTGGGTGGTGCTGGGGTTGGCATTGGAGAAGTTTTTTTTTTCTTTTTATAAAAAGAATTGAATGGGAATGCTAATAGAATGCAATTTTTTGTTCTTGAAATGAAAGATGCCTAACACTTTTTTTTGGCAGAAATTAAAAGAAATGAATCAGCTAGGGAAGACAACTATTCATGCTTTGACACCTCCCCAACAATGGTGCCAAAAAGTGATGAGCCCCAATATTGCAACAAGAATGTTGCAAGTCATGTTTGTGACTGTGTAAATAACCTACAAAAAAACTCACTTCAACCAATTAACCCGATCCTACAGCAAAAGAGTCATGAATACTAAATGAAGAAATAGAAAAAACAAGAATAAGAGATGCATGTGTATAAGAAGTGAAAAGAAGAAAAAATTTATACAAAAATACTCTAAGGCTCCTAAGATGGCCAAGCCCAATGATACTCAGAGTCCTATGAATTAGAATAAGATTTAGAAGATAAAAATGACACCAAATTTCATTATTTGAATCAATCCAAGTACATCCATGTTAGAAATGAAAGTGGAGCTGCAAAAATACAAGTTTTTTCCACAAGAAGACTAAGAAATACATGCCTCTAGATGCAAATTTGAATTTGTGCTTATACAAATTGATGAGGAAGCAGTCTCCTTGAAAAGATGAAGCTTTCCCCTCCAAAATCCCTCAAATAGTGGATTTGGTTCCCAACAATAGAAGTTTGCATTAAATGATAGGGAACACATTCCTAGATTTTCTCAATCACTCGAGCTCCTGAATAAATCAATGATTTCATGATATTTTGTTCATTTATTATCCAATATTGATCTTCGTGTATTAGGGAGCAAGACCGTGGATGATCTCCTCTAAATCTTCATAATCTGCCTAATATTGTCATAATATTCTTATAAAATAAATAATATTAGGGCCACAAATATGCAATTTCTCCTAACCTTGCTAATGAACATATTAAAGCTAAAAAAACATTATTAAGTTGTAGAAGGAAAAGTTTAAATATTATCCTTCATGTGGCCTAAGAAAGTTCAATGGACCTTCATTTGTGTCATATTTGGAGGCCAAGAGTACCCACAAATATATTTTTTTAATCCGTTAACTAATAAACTTGATTGAAAATAAGAAATTTTAACTATATTGTTATATAATTTATTGTACATTCAAATAATATATAGCTATTTTTATATTATGTATATATAACTTAATTTTGTATACAACTAATTTATATTATGTATATATAATATTTTATATTATTATTATAATATTTTATTTAAATTAATATGAATAATTTTTCATAGTAAATTATTATTTTAAATATAATTCTAATTTTAACTTTTAATAATAAACAACGTTTTTAATTGCAAAAAAATATAATTTCTATTAACTAACTTCACAATAATGTATTATTATATCATATCATATCATAAAAATTGAAAAAATGAAAATATCATATCATAAAATATTTCATTTTCATATTCTTTTAGTAAAACAAGTGATTACAATTTAGCTTTTGAGTGATCACTTATGTGAATATCTTGGGCCATATATCATGTATATTGAACATGTTTTTCTGGGTACTCTTGATTAAGATTGAGCTTGACTTTGAATTGAGTGGTTCCTTAGAGTTGTATGAGACACTAATAATGTTAAACAGAGGAAAATCTTATAATATCTTTTCCATAGAGTACACAATAATGTGCTATTATAAAAATTGAAATAGGAAAATATCATACATAAAAATTGTTCATTATCCTATTAATTGTTTATAATATAGAGTTTGACCTTTAATTTAGGGGTTCCTTACAGTTGTATTAGAACTTTGAGACACTAATAATGTTAAATAGTTTCCATAGGCTACAATTTTGAGTAAATTATATGATTGTGAGAGGTAAAATCTTCTTTGCAAATTCAAGACATCAAATCATCCCAAATTCTGAGATACCACCATATCACAAATTACCATTATCCACGTGTAAATATTTTGAGTACAATAGCCACATGTCTATGGTGTGA
>APFE031045457.1:0-10346 GCA_000404065.3 Pinus taeda
TAGTTAAAATATTTTGTTGATATATGTTGTAATGTAAATACCTTTTGATACTTGGGATCTTCTGTATATTCATAAAAATATATATATTTAGAATAGGGAAGAAATGAAATCCTAGAGATGACACTAATTTTGTATGGTCTGGTGAATATTTACATTGTCAGAGAAAAAAAGATATTATAAGGCTTCTAGCTCATAATCTAGTATTATTAATGCAAAACCCTTAACTGTTTCTTAAAAAAAAAATCATGTTCCTTTGTTTACCATGAGGCTTTGGATTGATAGTGAATGGGTGTTATGTTAAGGACTCCACAAAAATTTCTCCGATTCTATAACACCCTCCTCCCACATTTACTCAAGTTAACCAGTCTATTGGGGTAAACATGTGATGAACGGCTACTACAATCTGATTCAACTCCCCATGTACAGTTAAGGAAATGGAACTAACCCAACACAATCAATCTGACCTTTTTCACATGTCACAAAAGCTACAAGATACAACCAAACCCTTCTAAGTGATTTACCCCTGAGACAACTTGACACTTCACTCCTCTAGAGCCTTAGTCACTCCCATGAAATGGAGTTTCTTTCTCTACGAAAGGGTCTAGAAACTTCTTTGGAAATAAATTTTACCATTATTCTAGTCTTTATTGATTCAATGATTATAATTCTTTAGGTGGTCTAGGCTATGATGGAGTCGAGCTTTGTTTTCCCTCTTATTCTCCAAAGGATTCTCTTACTTGCCTCTCAATTCAAGCATATGGAATTTTTCCATGTTTGTTGACATTTGAATTCAGTGGCAGGCATTTTGGGAAAAAAGGCTATGTTTGGGCCAAGGAATATTATATTTGGATCAACGAAAATTTAAAATCATCTATATACCATAGTCATGACGAGACTCCCAAGGCGTATTCACTTTCATTCAAATTTTGACACATATGGAAATTTTTTGAAAGCGAAGATGAGGCATTTTCCTCCTACTCTAAATGGTCTATGGCTCTTGATAAAAGGATAAGTGGTATTGGGATATAGATATTTATTAATTTCTGACGTCGATCTTTAAAATTTTCCTCTAAGTGTCCCCTCCACCTTATTATGTGTCTCGAAATATTTCTTCTCATCTGCAAAATGAGGCATAAGAATTTAATTCTTATTTCGTGAGAGCGACTGGAATTCAATATGGATATGGAGTTTCTTTCTCTGAGAAGTGGGTTGGAGTTAATTTCATCACCCTGCACTTTCAATCATCAATCTATTCATCATCCTCTAGAGGATTTTGGGTTGGATATGAAAATTTTCCTCAATATGGCTTATGGTAGTGTTTGAGTCTCAATTATATAATAGATTATGTGGAACTCCAGAAAATTCTTTGGAAGCCTTACCTTGCTAGTCTTGGGGTGTGGGTTAAGCTTGTTAGTTCTTTTGCAAGTCGGGTTCAATGGTCCTTTCCTTAAATGGAACAACCTCATTGTCTTCCAGAAAGCCTTGATGTTGGTTCTTTGTTTCTTAAATTTTTTGATTTGGTTGAGGTGTTGCCAAAGTTTCTAGGAAACAACAGGATGACATGGATGAGAGACAATGCTAGTCTTCACAATTATTATTAGAAGCTAAGTTCCTCTAACTTTTGAGTAGTTTGGAAATTTCTTTGAATGAATTCCATGAGGAATTTATTGCACTCAACACTCGAGTTACAACTCTAGGGAATTGTATGGCTGGCAGTGCTCAACATTCTCTTGGAGGTGTTCCTCCTAGTGTGGTTCCTGATAAGAAGAAGCCTCTTCACTCACAGAGGAGCGACAAGCCTAGTTTTGGACGTTGTTGATTGGGGAAGCTAAGGACGGGTTTATTGGTTTTAGTTAAAATTTTTGTTGATATATGTTGTAATGTAAATACCTTCTGATTCTTGGGATTTTCTATATTCATAAAGAGAATATATATTTAGAATAGGGAAGAAATGAAATCCTAGAGATGGCACTAATTTTGTATGGTCTGGTGAATATTTACATTATCGCATAACAAAAAGATATTATAAGGCTTCTAGCACATAATCTAGTATTATTATTGCAAAACCCTTAACCGTTTCTTAAAAGAAAACATGTTCCTTTGTTTTCCATGGGGCTTTGGATTGATATTGAATGAGTGTTATGTTAATGAACTCCATACAAAAAGGACTTTGATTCTGTAACACCCTCCTCCCACATTTATTCAAGTTAACCAGTCTATTGGGGTAAACATGTGACGAGCAGCTACTACAATCTGATTCAACTCCCCATGTACAGTTAAGGAAGTGGAACCAACCAAACACAATCAATCTGACCTTTTGCACATGTCACAAAAGCTATAGGAGACAACCAACCCTTCTAAATGATTAACCCCTAAAACAAATTGACACTTCACTACTCTAGAGCCTCAGTCGCTCCCATGAAATGGGCATGCATGCAACTGGGGCCCTCCAATCGCTCTCACAACATGGGCATGCAAGCAAATAGGGTCCTTTTCAGCTAGTTCTGATCTTTCAACCCTAGATTCTATGGCTCCTTTTCAAGGCCAGGACTCAGGCCACTTCCCAAAACTCCATGAAACCTTCAAGAATGAAAAATAACATTGAGGCATTGATACAAATGTAAATATTTGAACAAGCACTTGATTGTACCCCTACTAGACATGACAGGAATTTCGTCAAACATATCACAAATATGCAATCTATAGGCGATAACAAAAAATCTGAGCATAGGGGCCTCACACTTATCTGAGAATCACTAAGAATATTTGATACCTTATCATATTAGTTGCATCATCATTCGATTGGTAAAATAGGTACATCAACCCACTGTGATCACTCATAAATAAAAACCTCCTACCAAGAAGATAATGCCTCCACATCTTCAATGCATGAATGATCGTTGCCAACTAAAGATCATGTGTCGAATAATTCTTCTCATGCTCATTCAATTTCCTTGATTCATAGAATACCACCTATCCTTATTGCATAAGGACTCCAATAAACCCCCTCTTGCTAAATTCCATGCACACTACAAACTCTTTATCTGGATCTGAAATCTTTAACACTAGAGCATTCATCAACAACTGCTTCAATTGTTCAAAACTTGCTACACATTATTTTGTACATTCAAACTTCCTACTTTTCCTCTATAATGATGTGATAGGATATCAAATCTAAGAGAAATTCTTGATGAACCTCCTATAGTAACCTGCTAGTCCCATTAATGATCTTACCTCATCCACATTTCTAGGAGTTCCCATTCCATGATAGCCCTTATATTTTCTGAATCCACTGCTATACCCTCCTTGGAAACAACATTTCAAAAGTAATGTACCTCTATCTAAAATAAAATGCACTTATTGAGCTTAGCATTTAACTGATGCTCTCTCAATAATCTCAATACCGATGCTAAGTGTTAGGAATGCTCTTCTTCATTCTTAGAATATACCAATATGTCATCAATTAATACAACAACAAACTTGTCCAAATAAGAATGCAACACACTATTTATCAAGCACATGAAAGTAGTTGGAGCATTAGTCAAACCAAATGGAAATACAATAAACTCATAATAACCATACTTCATCCAGAAGGTTGTCTTGTAAATTTCCTCTTACTTGATGCGTACCAAATTATCCGGATCTCAGATTAATCTTCGAGAATATTGTTACTCCTTTCAACTGATCAAACAAGTCATCAATACTTGGAAACATATACTAGTTCTTAATCGCCACCTTTTTCAACTTCCTATAATTAATGCATAACCTAAGAGTACCATCCTTCTTCACAAACAACATCAGTGCACCCCAAGGTGATACACTTGTCCTGATGTATCCCTTTTCAAGTATTTCCTTTAATTGAAACTTCATCTCTACTATCTCTGGTGTGCTCATCCTATAAGGTGCCTTTGATGTTGGTGCTACCCCTGGTACTAACTCAATAGAAAACTTAACTTCCCTATAAGGAACAACTTTAAAATCTATTCCAGAAACATATCCTAAAACTACTATAAAACCAGGTACCTACTCAAGACATTTGCATCCTCAACTTAATTACCTTAATCACTAGAAATATGCACTGCGAATAACACACACCCCTTCTTATGACTATGATTTACCTGCATATCTATCACCATCCTAATTGATGTTTCCTTCTTCTTACCCCGTAAGGTTCTCTGTTCTCCATTTTCATCCAAGCATTCAATAGCTTTGTCATAACAATCCACCTTAGTCCTGTGAAGATACAACCAGTCCATACCCAAAAGCATACTATATGATCCAATGACAATACATTTAAATGTGATAAGGTAGGCATAGCATTCAATTCAAATGTGCAAGCTCTTATCCAATGATGAAATCTCTTCTTTGTACCTGTAGCAAACTGCACTAACATAGATTCTACATGAACTTCTTCAGTGAAACCACACTTATACACCAAGTCAGGGTTAACATAATTATAATTAGATCCAAGGTCAATCAAAATAGAAACAACTTGATCACAAAAATTACCATCCATCCCAATAATATATGCATAGTAATCTTCCTTCTTGCTATCCAGTGTTGCATAAATCCGAGGGACACTGTCCAACATCTTCCACTGTACATGATTCCTATGCACCTTCAATCTTCGGTCTACCACCCTAATGATATGAACAATCTCTTAGATGATGATCCTTGCCACAAGTCCAATATTGTAAAGGCTTCTAGCCAACAACCTTGTTCTGCTCCCCAGACTAAAATTCTTGTCCTCTATCAAATGCATTTAACTTCTTATGTAGTGTTGCATTCTCTTTGTTACGTGTGTCCTGAGGCCTTGGTCACTTATTTTCCCATTTTCCTTTGTTCTTTGCATTATCTTTCCAATCCATCTTAGTTTAAAATTCGTGCTTTGATTTCACATAACGATGATTTAGATTCTCAATGGCCTCCTCCATTGATATAGGCTCATTAAACTCAATCCTTTCCTTGAATGATATGAAAACCCACTAATGAATCTATGAATATTGGCAGTCTCCTCCTTGAGGTAAGGCACATACCTCAATAACTCCAAGAATCTACTAGTGTATTCCTCATCATCATAGATCCCATCTCTAGCTCAAGAATTCCTTTGGCTTCATCTTAGTATCTCTCTGATAGGTACGTCTTGAATAGTCTCTTAAACTCACTCCAAGTCAACTCCTCTTCATGAATGCCTCCAATATTATTTACATATTCCCACCAAATGTATGTTTTTCCTTTAAGACTAAATGTAGCTATTTTGTCCTTCATGTTCACTGAGTAATAATGCAACCTGAAGAACTTGTTCATACCAAGCAACCATGCTTCGACATCCTATGACTTCTTCATTTCTCCATGAAATGTAGGTGGATTTTCTTTCTTGAACTCATCCAAAAAATATCGACCGTGATACCTATCTGAACCAGAACTAGAGTAAATCCCATATCCATTGCCTCACCTATCAGATGTATCCAAGAATCTTCCATCCATGATAGTGTCATATATATTCAACCTGTGCCCACCATGAGACATACTATCAAATTCCCCACTAGTCCTATCCTCCTACACATAGCTAATCTGAAGTGGTACCTGTCTCTACAAGTCTGAAAAACTATGAAGTATGACTACATTAACTTCTTCTTATTTTTTTTCCTGAATGATCCTATCATTATCTGCTTTGTAACTCCTTATTTCTTCCTTCAAAATTCTCAATGTGTCTTCTATGCTAGAAGAGTGCCCAACAAAATGTTTCTCATCTTATCCACAGGGAGAACCTTATGAACTGTAATCTACCATTCTTCTAGTCATCTTGGATATTCTCTTCCTGCAAGTTATATCATGTTAGCTAAACTAAATCATAAGCAAACCAACGTACCTCAATATAGTTTGGGGAGGATATGTTGTCTACAAGACCAACTAGATTAGCATAATACATGTATAAACATAATCATATATGCATTAATCATAATTTTCAACCATTATCTAGGTATCAATGCCTGATCATACCAACCACATACCATTACCTCATGCATGACAACTACAACCATATCAATCTATGCATAACAATATATAAGCTCTGACATTCATAACCAACATACATTCATGACGACTACATCCAACAACACACCATCCACTTCCACATGGCAACGCCATTGCAACCATGACCACCATCATGCATACACACAAGTACATAGAGCATAAGCATAGAGAACACATATATGCAACCGAAATGAATGCATGACTAACACACCACTCATCTTATCCAAGGGGTGAACCATGCTTTGATACCAATGTGTAACCACCTCCTCCCACATTTACCCAAGCTACTCGGTCTAGCGGGGTAAACATGTGACGATAGGATACTATGATGTGACTCAACTCCCTATGTATAGTTAAGGAAGTGGAACCGATAGAACTAAACCAAACTGACCTTCCACACATGCTACAGAACCTCTAGGAGCCACCCTACCCTTATAGGTGATAAACCCTTGAGTAAACTGAACATATCACCATATAACACCCTATTCACTCCCTTAATAAGCCATGCATGTGACTATAGGCCTCTAGTCTCTTCCACCGTAAGGGAAAGCTAGAAACTGTGGACTTTCTCAGCTACTTCAATGCCAACAACCCGAGATTTTGTGCCACTTTTTGAGGGTTAGGAATAAAGCCACTTCCCATAACTCCATGAAACCTTCAAGAATTATAAAGAACATCAAAACATGAGTATGGATGCAAAACTTTAATCAATGAACTGACTGGACCCCTATTATCCATGAGAGTAATTTCATCAAACATGTCACAAATACACATTCTGAAGATCATAACAACATATATGAGCATAGGGGTCTAATTCTTATTTGAGAATCATTAGGAAGAATTGATGCCTTATCACAATAGTTGCATTACCCACTATTAGGTCACATATTCATTGTTCATTCATTTACTAGGCAAAACATGATGAGAGCCATACATCAACATTGCTATAAATAATTCTCATAACCAACATATAATCCAAGAAAATAGAAAGGATATGATAGCCATATAAATCACATAATAACAAGTACTTTTTCCCATCAAATACAAGAGGAAACAAGCTCTTATTAGTGGTCTAGTGGTATATGGATTTGTTATTTCTTATTGTATTTTTTCTTCCATACTTAGTGTTGTAACCCTTCCTCTCTCGTATGTTTTAGAAAAATATCCCTACATTTTGCATCTATTTCTTATTGTCTTGTAGTAGAGGCTTAACTTTATCCTTCCTTCCACTTTTTATGGTTCAATACAATCTTAATCTTCTTCAATTATCCCTAAAGGTTCTTTTGTTTATGCAAGGGTTACTTCTTTCTCAATATTTGTTACCACATACACTTCTTTAATCTTTCATGGGACAATTTTTTTTTCTTCAAGCCATGCTACAACATGCATCTCTTCTAAATCTATTTTTTTTGTAGCATGTATCTCTTCTTCTTTGTCCTACCATGTTTCTTCTTGTGTTGCAACATGGGTTTCCGCCTCTTTTATAGAAGACAGTGTTGTCTCTTCCTTTCTTTTACCTTATAATATTCATTTTTGGTATAGCCACAAGTGTAGGCCTCTTGTTCATTCTCCTTAGTCTCCTTGTTGGAGGTTGGATTCTAGTGATCTCTATATCACTATCATGACCTCCCATGGATTCTTCTTCCTATCGTTGCAACTCAACAATTTCTCCTGCTTTGTAAGTTGTAGCAACAACCTCCTTATGGATTGTAGTAGTTGCATATTTTGGTGGAGTTGTAGTAGTTGCAACTTCTAGTGAAGTTGCAACAATTGTTCCTTCTACTAGTGATTCTTCAACTTCCAACCTCGATGCTTACACAACATCATTCCAGATACAACATTCTACTTGTAGTGCATGTTCCATAAGTAATTTGATGGAGTCATGATGTGAAAGGGAATCATTTAGCCTACTAGAGTTTTAAATGTTGGTGGCCATCTGTTAGACTGTCTTCCAGAGGAAGAAGGGTATGTTGACTAGTTTTTAAATCCTCAAGTGATCTAGCAGCCTCAAGTGGTGCTAATAGATGACCCCATGGCACCCCTGATGTGAAAATTATCTCTCTGTGATGAGAGATATGTATAGGGTGTTGGTATATACCTTTTTTCCAATCCACTCTAGTTCTTCACCAAAACCTCTTATGGATTGAGAAACTACTCCATCAATTATGGCTTCATATTTCTCACTCTATGATTTGTTGTAGCCTATACATTATTTCTATGGTTTCTTCATCTTCCTGAACCATTATTCCCACTACCATATACCTATCATATTGGAAATTGAACACATTTTCAAGGGAAATAACATAATCATACCCCTATAATATCTCAACATACCTAATGCATCTTGCAGACTGAAAAATTTCTAAAACATTGTCGCAATATTATAGAAAAAGGGAAATTATGGGCTTTATGTGATTCAATGAATCTCCCATTGTTCTTGCTGAGATTTCATATAGTCTAATAGGTACAAGTTTGAATGGATAGTTCACTAGGGGTGAAATATTTTAATTAAGATAATGAAATCATAGGCTGATGGTGTATATTACATCATAGGCTTATGGTGGTTGTGGATTATTATGGCGAGTGATATGTCCTGTCTTCTTGAGGTAAGTGGAAATTATTTCCATTAATTTCATTCATTATGTAAACAAAATATGTTCCTTTTGTTACTTACTGTGACTTGCTGTCCTTTCCTAGGTTCACGATGACATGTTTTCATGTTCTCAATTGGTCCTTAGTCATGTCTTAATTCTCTTCCTCATTATTTGATTCTAAAGACTCTTCCTCTTTACTATTCAAATTTCCATCATTGTTTGGTTGTTCATTGTCCCTCATCGGTTTGTCACCTAAAAAATGAAAGTTCTCCTTGTCTCCCTCTATATTTTCCCCAATAGGTAGTGGAATATCCCCTTTGTAATGAGGTTCTTCATGTGAATCAACTAAATCATCAAGGGTATCAGTAACGAAATCCTCAACTAAGGAAACTATAACACCACAGTGGGTTGCCTCTTTCGAAGATTTCATATAAGGAATAGCATACGTAACAAGTAGTAATCTAAGAGCTCTATCAAACTGATGGATGATAGGAAAAATCATCCAAAGTTTCTCATAAGTAACTTCATAAGCATGCTTTGGACCTTATTGAGATGACTCTTCTTTCTAAAACATGTGGGTTGGATTCAGACTCACATAATTACTACCTTGAACTGAAGGTTCTTTATGTGAATGAGTTGAGTTATCAACTATACAAAGGTTGGCCCTCTTTCTAGTGCCAAAATGTTGTTGTCTTTGGAAACCACCAACATATAGGGGGTATCACCGATACGAAGTCCCAAGTAGACCTTACACCATTTAGAGTAGGATCCCCATCTACGAAACAATCCTAACTGCCATAATCTTAAACATTTTCCTTAGCTGCAATAAACAACATAAGCGAGTATGAATTTCGAGATAAGAAAGTAAGTTAGCCTTGTGTAGCACTCAATTGCAATGTGAATAAAGGTTCTTTCACAGATAGAAAATAGAAAGTGAGTGTTTAGAAGAAGAGTAATAGTAATATCATAATAAAGACACACACACATATATCTAAAAGAATCTTTAATTATCTTGTGAAGTAGTTCGCATAGAAACAACGATCATGAAAGAAATAAATGAACAATTCAAAGATGTATACTAAATGTAATTAAATAGTTCATTTTTCTTATTATAAACACAAACATACACTATAAACAATGAAATAATAATCTTACAACATTCACAATATATGCATGAAAGTGTGCCATTTTTAAGACTTTAAAACCATTAAATGAAATTTCCAAGATACAAAATTACAATGATGCATCACTAGCCCCAATAGTGGAATGTTAAGCGACTACTTCCTCCTCAAAAGGATGATCTTCTCACCTATTCCTAGCTTGAGAAGCTAAGGTGAAAATTCATTTTCTTGAGCTATGGGGGTTTATTTATACCAAATGAGGTGACCTTTCACCTCCCTTATAAATATTGACCTCCCTCATGACTCTTGAGCTACTATGTGACTTTTGAGTTCCTACATGAATCTTGGACTTCCTAATAACTCTTTACATTCCATGTGTGACCCTTAGGTTTCCACACATTTAAATTTTTCTGATTTTGATAATTACAAAATTATATTCCACTAAAATATGACAAAATACATGTTTATGTCAATGCTCATTTTGTAACATGTGACATGAGACTTTGTTGTAATGTGTTGATGTCAAGTTCTCTTCTATATTGATGTGTCTTTGACTCCTCATGATGGATATGAAATATATTTTATCTTCACCCTC
>APFE031045471.1:0-13984 GCA_000404065.3 Pinus taeda
AATTATTTTAAACATATTAACAAATTTTAATATATCTTATTTTTATCTATTAAATAAATTTTATTTTAAAGGAATTTTCGATATTAAAATTAATAACAAAGAAACACACTCTCATTACTTATAACTTATTATATATGTGAAAATTTATTATATATTAGTATAATAATATTACATAAATACATAATATTTTAAATTATTATATAAAAAAAGATTTTATATACAATTAACTCACGAGTATTCTAATTTAAAGAGTGTTATTATCGTTGTGTTCCTAAGTTATGAAGAGTTTGAGAAAATTTTATTTTCTTCTTTAAGGCTAGCATAACTATATCAATTAGATTAAATAAACAAAATATATAACAAGATTTTTAACTATAGAGATTCACTCTCACTTCTAAGTAGGCTTTGTTGTGATAACATGGGCTCCCGTAACCGATTTCATATGGCACTTATTCATATAACATTTATTTTAATTAATCAATTTAATCAAAATAGATTTTTAACTATGGAGATTCACTCTCACTTGTAAGTAGGCTTTGTTATGATAACATAGGTCATCAATACCACATGCCCACAAAATCATAACCCATTTCATATGACACTTATTCATATAACATTTTTTTAAAATTAATGAATTTAATTAAAATAATTGAAAGGTGATAATTGTTTTGAAATAAATTTCAATTTTTAATTTGTAAATAATATTAAGAATATTATAAAATATTTCTTAAAAATTACCAGAGACTCAGAAGGGTACCAATGTTACAAAGGACCCACAATATCACGCAAAACAGGCAGAGAAAAATCAGGCAGAGAAGACAAATGCGGACCATAGCATGGGCTGCAGCAAACGCCATCACCAATCAGATACTTCAGACTCAGATAAAGAACCAGGCCCACAGAATTCAGAAACACAGCTAGTCATTGTTCCGACCGAGCCCACTCAAGGTGAATGGCGCAAGGTTGAAAAGAAAAAGGTGAGGAAAACTTGAAGCGTGAGTCTTACTCACTGCCGGAATTCAGTTTTTCTTTCTTTGCTTCTTCTATCTCTCTCTTTTCTTTTCTCTCTGGACACGTTAGTCTTCAAACGTTGCGTGGGGTGCGTCTGCACCCGAGCCATGTGGCTGCTTACGGAATGCTTAAATGCATCTGCTAGTGTAACTTTTCATTAACTCTTTTAATAAAAAGTTACCGCTTTTTTCCTTGGAAAAAATAGTTTAGAAATTTATATTATTATAAATAATAAAAATTCAAATGATGATAGTAGATTGGAAATTGATATAATTATATAGAAAAATAAAAAGTTATTTTAATTTTAAGATATTCATAATTTGAAAATAAATTTATTTAAATTATTTATATATATATATATACATATATATATATATATATATATATATTATATATATATTATAGATTAAAAAAATAATGATAAATGAATTATAGTTATTTTTGAAAATAAATTATATATATGATTGAAAATAGTCACATAAGATAGCCAAGTATTAAGTTAGCCTATTCTGCATAAATATAAAATTATTAAGTTAGTATTAAGTTAGCCTATAAATATTAAGTTAGTATTATAGTTTTAGTTTTAATAAAAATAAATATAAAAGTATATTCCGCATAAATTCTAATTATGAATATGTGCATTCTAAGAACATTTATTTCCAAAAATACACTGAAAACTATTATCAATAATAAGAATTCATTTTTAAAATTACTACAAAAGAAATGTTAAATTAATAATTTCACCAATATTCCATGTCACATACTACCTCGCTCGATCGGGCCGTTTGATCTTCCAACCGTACAATCTCGGAGTCAAACCTGCAGTCCACATGAGTTTCTTTAGACTACACCCGCCGTCTGGAACGAGAGGCAGAAAAGGAAGGATTACTGACAACCATCGAGGGTTCTAGAAATCGTGCATGCATTACGTACAACCATCGCCTCGAACAAAAGGCAGAAAGGAAGGAAGGATTATTAACTCGATCTCCAGAGTCGAGGGTTGTTGAAATCATGCATGCATTACAGAACACAAAATTAAATATACCTCCCCACTCTGCGAGGTAAATTTACTCACTGTTTGCTCTTGTTTTGTTCGTTCATCCATTTGTTATAGGGGATATATTCATTGTATATTTCATTAATAAATACCCAAAAGCTGGTTTTAATTGAAAATATATCATTGATTATATATTTGCAGTTTTGGGATCGATTAGAGGGTTCTGCAAATCTTGCTTTAAAGAGAAAAATAAAGACACCTCACCGTTTATGCTAGGTAAATTCACTCTCCCTTGTTTCATTCATTTTAGAGTGTATATTCATTGTATGTATTTTTAATCAATACCCAAATTTTGGTATATTATTAATTAATACCCAAAAACCCTTGTTTAAAGCAGACAGTAAGGATTACGAAATCGATCTCTAGGGTTGAACAGAGAAATAAACCAATATACCTCACCAATCGGCCAGGTAACTTTACGATCTGCTTCTTCATGTTTCATTAGTTGCAGGGGATATAATCATTGTATATATCATTTATCAATATACATAATTGTTATTAATGGAAAATATATATCGTATAAATAGAAAATATATGAATGATTATATTTCAATCGTCTTAGATTTTAGAAGATTTCATGCATGGTGTTCTTCTGTAATTTCAATCAGCGTGGTCTCTTAATATTCATTCACATCATGGCGGAAGCTTACACACAGCTGGAGGTTAACATCATCTCGGCTCAAGATCTCAAGGAGATGCATCTTTTTGGCATGAAGGAGATGCAGACCTACTGTGTTGTCTGGATCAATTCTCAGAATAAAGTGATGACACAAATTAACAGAACAGGTGGCGCAAACCCTACCTGGAACGACAAGGCCATTTTCAGAGTGGAAGAGCGTTTGCTGCGCAGTGAAACCTCTGCTGTGATGGTGGAGATATACTGCGTGGGTGGCCTCAGGGACAAGCTTGTAGGCACTGTGAGGGTCTTCCTTTCCACTTTCCTCAAGGTCTACGGGAGCCTAGATTCCAGCGGGATGAGCTTCTCGGCACAGCAGGTCCGTAGTCCTTCTGGACGCGCCCCTCAGGGCATTCTCAACCTTGGCATCATGATTCTTGATGGAGTGGATCTTCACAGAATTAACAGATTCAACCTTGCAACTGATGGGGTTGTGGATTTCAGAGATTTGATGAGGAATCCTGTCCAACCCAGGCCGTCATTTGTTAAAAAATTAGTGTCCATTAAAACTAATAATGTTTTTAATGCCCGAGAACAGCAAGCCCGCTGTCAAGGCTTCAACAATCTTGCAGGCAAGGAAGAGGGCAGAGATCAAGAAAAGCAGAAAGATGTTGATGAGATGGTTGAGAAAAAGAAGAAGAAGAAGCCTGTTGGCTGCTATCCTATTCTCATGGCTCCAAAATTGAAAAGGAATAAGGCTGGATTGAGGAATGGGTCTGTGAAAATTCATGTCAGTCCATCTGACAGTAACCTCTGTGCCAAAGGCGATCAAGATCCTGCTCTGGTTAATCAGGATGAGATGGTTGATAAAAAGGAGAAGAAAAAACCTGTTGGCTGCTATCAGATTCTTATGGCTCCAAAATTGAAAATGAATAAGGTTGGATTGAGGAATGGGGCTGCAAAAGTTCATCGCAGTCCATCAGACAGTAACCTGTGTGCCAACAAAAATCAAGATTCTGCTCCGGTTAATCGAGATCCTGCTCTAGTTTACACCAAAGCAATAGCAAATTATAATTTGTATTATCATCCATAATATTATTGTTCAAGAAAACATTGGTTTTCTGTTATTATTCTACCGACATATTGAGATTTTCTTGAACTATTTTCTATCTTAGCATTCATACATATTTCCGTCGATTGCTTATCATGGTGGTAGCCATTACTGAGTTAATATATAGAATCTGTTGGCTTTGCATTTTTGGATTAATGAATGTTCAGTGAAACTATTGATTTCCATCAATTCCATTATGGCTAGATGGAAAAATGAATGTGATAAATCTTGAATACGGAAATGATCCTCTCCTCATTTCGGTGGCCACTCTTTGGTTTATATCGTTGATTGCACAACTCACACGTGGTGTCTCCCTTTTTTTCTTAGCCGCTCTTTAGTTTATATCGCTGACAGGACAACTCACACATGGTGTCTCCCTTTTTTACTTAGACCAACACGATAGAAATTTAATGTGAGCGTACTTTAAACTGGCAAAATAAGCACAAGCAACTTCCATATTTCTTGCTCTATCCCTTCCTTGACAAGTACGACACTCAACCCATGTTGATGCAGAAACTCGACCCCTCCAGCTGCCAGAATCATTTTGACTCTAATCTCTTGAGATTGCAACTCTGGTACACTCTTCTGGTAAATGTTACTAGAATCTCCTAGTTCCTCCAACCTTCTAGAATCTTCCCCTAACAGTAATGTTGAAGTCGGTCAAAAAATTTGCGCGGTGCCATCCAAAATTAATAATCGAAAAAATTTGTCTAGGTATTCCATTTGCACTTTTGGTATCTTTGGAAAGTTAGCAAATGCTCATGTGAATATAAGCAACAAACTCGCTGAATTGGGTCCTCTCTTGGGCGAAAGTCACTTGCATATCCTGAAGGTAGAGCACTCCAAGTAGCCAAAATCTAAAATATTTGAGGACGTTAGAACATGTAGGTTGAGCAACAGAGTTGGCCAACATCCTTGTCTCAATCAATAATTTCTGAGTTGGCCAACATCCTTGTCTCTATCAATAATTTGTCATCTAAATGAATACACACAATTCAATTCAGTGGTCACCGTTGCTATGTTTTAACAAGAGAGCCACTGCAGTGGCGGTAGTCCCTGTCGGGGTCTGCCACAACAACAATACAAACGTTCTCTGTAACATGCCAAATTCAATGTGTAATTTGTTACAAAAATTTAGGGATCTGCCATAACAACAATACAAACGCTCTCTATCTATTTAAGTCAGCTCAACACGTTGTGAAAACAATCAACATGTCAGTAGACTATTTAAAGACTTCTCGTTTCGACCAACCAATTACTTCCACGGAAGGTGGCCAACTTTTAACATGGAAATTAGTTGTATAATACCGTTGGGATGCAGAAATATGTCGCCTCCTGTATTTGTATTTATTACACGCATATTGCAACCTCTTGTTGTAGAAATTGCAGGCCGTGGGGATTAAGAGTGTGCCTAGAATATTTATTTTTCTAAATTGTAGTGAAACTGGACTAACTAGAGTAATTGAAACCGAACTAAAACACCTAAATGATAATTTTGACACCTAAATTCTTCAACTCTCAACAAAAAAAAATTCCAGTTAATGAAATGGATGGTTAAATCGATTACAAACAACAAAATTCATTTCATCATTAATATATGTACTAAAACACGTAGCACCATCGGTCTCTTGGATAGGTTGAACCAATACCTTGTGAGAGGCTACCGCTAGCCCAGTGAAAGCTGGGCACATAATTACTAGCTCCCACAGTGTTGTTATCACTTAATTTTTTTTATGATATACACTAGCGGTAGAAAACGGCTCCATTGGACTTCAGACTAGCCAACTATGGCCTTCGACACCGCGTTTGATAAGTGGAAAGCATAAAGATATGCATATGTGCGAAGTCCCAGGTTTGAAGAATTAGATGGTGGACAGGGAAAATTTTAAGAACACCCCCTAAATTTATAAGTATAATAAATGGGCGAATCTTCATGGTATATAGGAAAAATGGAAGGCGATTTTATCAATAATATAATATGTATATATTATTTTTTGGCGAATCTCGACTAAGTATTTTTCAAGAGGGAAGTTCGAGTTCCACAGGTGCAGGATAGGGGCGATTGATAATCCCTTTCTTTGTAAGAGGGATTGTTGAGAAGTGTAGCAAGAAAGTCTCAATTTGACTTTTCCTTGGTCAAATTGAGAAAATTCAAATTTCCACATCAACAAACAACTTGGAAGCAGTTAAATGGGGTGACATGGTTCTTTTCTCTCAATTAGCTTAATAGATTTGAGTTAGAGGGCTTGGAGTTCAGTAATGAATGTGTGATTGCTAACTTGTAGCAATCTAGTTCAATTTTTTGAGTATTATTCAATTAAACTAGTTCTAATTGTTGATAGAACTAGTTGGAGGTCAGTTGGGTAGTTGGACAATAGCCTAACTCAATGACCATCCAATTAACTAATCAATCAACCAAAAATAGTTGTGCATATAGAGAATTTGTGTTCCCTAGTTGTGGTTGAGATTCCAAGGCAGTGTAACATCAATTGTAGACTAGTCTTGAGTGTATATGTGTTGCATGTAGTCAAAGTATCAACCTTGGGAATTGCACAAGAAATTGGAGGAAAACTCCTAAAAAATAAGGGCCTAATTCCTGAGGATTTGCGCAAGTAAATAGGGGCTCAAGTGGAGGTACGAATTGGCTAAGTCTCGGTCAGAGCTTCTCATTGACCATAGAGATAGGTTATTCACTTGCAGGTTGAGCTCAGAGTGAGCTAGAAATTTTAATACATTCTCTATTCATATGGTTGATGCAAGCGGGATTAAGGGTTTTTTATCATTTGATTTCCCCTAGATAAATATGTGTGCTTGTGTATGTGATTGATGAGTGTTTGTGATTGTTTTGCTAAATTGTGAATTAATTTCCACATATCATTAGAGTAGAATTGTGTTTCCTAATTTTAGACTAAATTTCTTGAGAAATTGCAATTCTATCACCATATTACTACACATTGGCTACCAGTAGAAAGGATATCATCAACGCATCCAGACCTTCATCTCTATTCAATCCTAGCACACATTTGGGCCCCTCCAAACCTTTAGCCCCCAAAACTAACTCAGACACCCTAAACTACTTTGTTCAACCTTGCCCTCATTTAGGCCCCCGTGAACCCTCATGGCCTCTGAACTAGTTCAAGCACGTTCAAATACTTTGTTTGAACTGGCCCACATCCACTCAAAAATTATTGTGGCACATACAATACATAATTAAATAAAAACATGATATATATATATTCCAACATTGGCTAATTTATGGTCATAATGTAGTGGGGTAATTGAAAATGTGGATTCAATATATGGGCTCACTTTATTATGTCAACAAGGGGGAGAGGGGAGGTGTTCTATTGTCGTGATTCCCCCACATGGTTTTTCCCTGCTAATCTAACGATGCATAATTATTATGTCGATCCAATAAAAATCAGGGGTGGTCTACAATCATAATTTTACCCCACCCTAACATAGTTCCAACTTCCCTTACGACATTGCTACATTCTGCCTCCATGGTGTAATTCCACCCCATGTTCGTGGCTTGTGTCCCTACCTTTTGACTTTATTCTCATCAATGAAAATATGGCTATATGGAAAAATGAACGTGATAAATATTAAATATGGAAATGATCCTCTCGTCAATATGGTATCACTCTTTGGTTTACATCCCTTATAGAACAACTCACACATGGTGTATTCCTTCTTTGTTTAGACCAACACCATAGGAATCTAATGTGAGCATATTTTAAACTACCAAAATAAGCACAAGGAGCTTCCATATTTCTTGCTCTATCCTCTTCTTGACACACACAACACTCAATCCATGTTGATGCAAAAACTCAACCCTTCGAGCTGCCATAATCATTTTCTAATCTCTTGATATTACAACTATTGTACACTCTTCTGGTAAATGTTACTAGAATATCTTAGCTCCCCCAAGCTTCTAGAATCTTCCTCGAATAGTTATGTTAAATTATGTAAAAACTTGTACACGGTGCCATTCAAAATTAAGGAAATAAAATATTAAAGAAGGAAAGGCCGCCAAGAGAAAAGGTTTTTCTAAGTATTCCTTCTCTTCTTTTGGTATCTTTGGAAAATTACCAAAGACTCATGCAACTATAAGCAATAGAATCCTTGGATTAGGTCGTCTCTTGCATGAAAATCACTAGAAAATCCTTAAGGCAAAGCATTCCAAGTAACCACAATTTGAAATATTTGAAGACATGAAAACCTGTAGGTTGAGCAACTTAGTTGGCCAACATCCTTGTCTTTATCAATAATTTCTCATTTCAATGAATACACATAGTTTAATTAAGGAAACCCAACCCAGTGACCCTTTCTATTCTCGAATACTTCTTTCCAATTTGAACTCATTTAAATTCATGACATATCCATTCTTTGCATATAATCATCGTGTTTTTAAATTAAACATAAAATAATGGTTAATATATTCCTTGAGGTAATTCAATATCAATGGTATTAGTGAACCATGTGATTGAACACTGGAATGAATAACACCATATATCTCATATACTAAAGATTAGTGTAGCATTAGTGGTTTTGACAAATTATTGGTCCACTTGAAAGAGTTAAATATTTTATAAGTTCCCCAAATGGTACTGATTTTATTTGGTCAATAATCTAGGGGGGCATATCACATCCAATGAAAATTTAGGTTCATGATTAGATACTTCATATACCTGCATTGTTTCTGAGTCAGTGAACTCACCTGATTCATCCAATGCAAGTAGGCGAGTGAAGGAATGTCTTTAGTTTAGTCAATCAAATATTTGATGGAAGAGAAAATGGCATGAGAATTTGTGGACTTGTCGGCCCTCTAACTTTTCTCTTCCAAAAGTGTGGTTCATTTTTATTATGAACCATTTTATTGCACTCTAATTTGAAGGCTCTTGCTCCTTTGCATACATGATGTTGTTTCCTAAATAATTAACATTAATGAAACCATTCTTCCTGCCACATGAATCAGTGTGACAAAAACCATCATTAACCTTGTATAATCGTATATATGAATATCAACTTGAATTTTAAATGACAATAATGCTTTAGGGATTTATTCTATATTTTTTCCATTTCGATCCTCTAACCATAACAACTCAATATCTCCCTGTTTCCCTTTCAGCCATTTTTTTCGAAAAGTTAGAAATCTTTCTCAAATCTTTCCCTTGTACTCTATCTCTCGCCCATACAGGCCCAAAAATGTAAGTTCGCTCTCATACCACTAACACCAAAAAGGTGGGGGTTGGAATTGAAATTGTGAAATCAAGTTGGATTAGTGGTTGGTTCAGATGTAGGGTTTTGCAGTGAATTGTTATAGCAAAATTTTGTACATGGTGATCCATGTGTAAATATCAATAGTGCTAGGTGGTGAAGAGATGGAAATATCGAGAAGCCTGGACTGAAACATGTTTCAAAGCAGAAGTAGTTTCATTTTCAGTGAACTTTCACCGATGGAATGGCCATTTATAAAATTAGCATTTTCTTTCATTTTAGAATGATTTGGCATATGACTTGGATATTTTTTATTGTTCAATCTACCATTAATAATTAAAATTTGTTGAGAATCATATTGTTGAAATATGTTATCCTCTGATAGGGGCTGATAAAAAAATATCACCATGTTAGATCTCTGACATAATGTATTTGAGCAACCATGTACGTGGTGAAACTAGCCAACCCAGCAAAATCAATGACAAATTGGGCATATGGGGCTATCAAGGAAAAAGGGATTTAACTCCACAAGGCTGCCTGATATGTGGTATGGCCCACACCTCTTTGATTATGTTGCAGTTTCTCATTGGGCATCAGGTCTTTTATCATCTAGCCAAAACCATTTTCCCCAATCCCTGATATTGCCTCATCAAATTGTTTTTAGGTTTAGCTAAACCACCAAATTTAACACTTGATATTGTATTTGCTTCATCACATCTCTATTTTTTGTATATTCCTCCACATTACATGCCAACATCCCTTCGCTTTCATTTTGACTCGGTCCCGTTCCAACCATATTGCTTCTTAATAATTGTTCCCATGAAAATGACAAAAGAAAATCATTGTGATTATTGTTGGCGATGCCATGCCTTCCTATGTTGTTATGCCATCTTCTCCCCATAAGTCAAATGGTAAGCTTGATATGTTTTTCAATCTTGATTTCTCATCTATTTCAAAGTGGGACACACTATTTTAGACTACAAATTTAAAATGTTTTACCTAAATTTAAAAAAGTATTTTTGTAGTGTTTTTTGGCAAATAAACTTTTGATTTAATGTCGAAATTTATTTTGTATTTAACAAAATTTTCTTCTTTAAAATGAGAATATAAATCCATGCATACCCTCTCCTCCCCTTGGTTATTTAAATACCTGGGTAGAGCACTAGCAATGCGAGACATAACATTGTCACCGCTAGTGTCAAGTCACAACACTCACCAACGGAATGATAATTTACAAAAACAGTCATTTTTTAATTTTAAAACTATTTGTTAGGTACTCACAAATAAGAAAATAGAAATGCACTCCACCAAGGCTATTATGGCCCACCAATATGCAACTAGGCCAATTAGAAAATGAGAAATTATTTTTTTGAAAGTTGTAAAATTGTTTTAATAGTTGAAGAAAAATCTTAGGAAAGAAAAATCTTTGGAAAAAAACACAAAAAAAGAACTTGATTATCTACAAGAAAATATTTGAAATTAATAGACGGTCGTTGACCTTTAACGATGAGGCAAAAGATCTTCCCTGAAATAATAAATTGTTTAATTTAGAATATTATTAACTCGTCCACCTAGGTTGTGCATAAAGCGATCATCTGTCTTCGATATTTTCCTATTCTCTAGTCGAGGTGGAATAGGTATATGTTGTAGGGATGCTAATGAAAAATGCTTTCTTTAAAATCATTCTCTCCCTTTTAAACAACCTTTCACTAAATTTGTCTTTCAAAATGTTTAAAACAGTTGGGAATAGAGTCAAGTCCCCATAAATGAGCGAAGCCATAGATAATCCCTTTTTACACAATAACTCTCTTGTGATCCATTAAGCCTTCAATGTCATAATTTTTATGTATTACATGGAAACCTATTCTTTATATACACAGCATGTAGAACTACATCAACCAAAAAAATCAATTTTACATTCTTGAAAAACATCATGGAACATAGCATATTTAAGATTGTCCTATTCATTGTTTCAGCTACTCCATTTTTTTTGGGATTACAAAGCATGGTCTTTTTATGTTTGATCCCATGTTTGTGAATATAGTTTCAAATTCATTTGAAGTGTATTATTTTCCATTATCAGTGCGACTAGAGCCAATATGAGATTGTGTGTTATTTTCAATCCATGCATGAAAGTTCTTGAATGTCTGAAAAGCATCATATTTTTTCTTCAATAAATAAACCTAACACAATCTCGTGTAGTCATCAATAAATGTCATCATATATTTATTAGTATTTGCAAAGGAACGGGCATTGGACACATAAATCTGAATGAATGAGTTCAATTTCTCTATGTCATTTGGAAAGAGAATCGGGAAAAGATTGTTTGTTGTGCTCTCCTAATATACAAGCATCACATTTCTTAAGTTTCCTAGGAATTGTAGGCAAACTAGTAACACCACTTTTCTTCAACATATGAAGGTTTTGCATAATTCAAGTGTCCAAATCAAGCATGCCATAAAAGACTTGATGGAAATGTACCTTCATCATAATGAAAACTGTATGAAAAGTTTTTTGCACGAGCAGAGGTACCTTACAGCTTCATAAATATTTCTTCTTCTATCCTCGTCATGACAAGTGAGTGATGTGCTGCGTTTCAGACCTCAACCTTTCCATCAAACATATGAATGGACTGCCCTTGCTAGCAGATGTGGACCAAATACAACAAATTTCTCTTCAACTCCAGGATATATAAAACATCATGTTGAAGAAATCCTGGAAGACTAGGTAGTTTGAGCCTGATGGTGTCAAGCCCTAAAGGCTTGAGTTTTGACTTTTCTGCAAAGTATACTACTCCATCAACATTGTCAGTAAATTCTTCAAAATAATCTCTCCTAAGCAACCAATCATCTTTCCAAGAAGAAAATGAAGCATTAAATAAGTCCTTAGTTACTTCATTTTTACAATGTGCCACAACATAGTGAGTGGGTGTGGGTCGTTTACCTTTCCCTTTGTCATTGGTTTTTCCTTTGTCTTCATTTATTTCATGTTGAAGTCTCCCCCAAGGAAAATTACATGTGGATGCATCATGAAGATCTTTATTGCAATGTATGCAATGAAGATCATATTTTTCTTCTTGGAACACTCTACCACCCCTGCTTCTAAAATTCCTTCCTCCTCTTCCTCTTCGGCCACCTCTTCCTCTGTAAGAATCTTTTGTTTGATTCTTCTCTTTATGTCTAAGACACGCAACACCTTTAGAAGTCTGAGGAGTTGTCTTCTTCCCAAAACCCTTCTCTCTCTCAGCAAACATCTTCTCAATGGAGTCAAAGATAATCTCCTTGAGGTTTCCACTTGCTTGTAATGATTCAAGGTAAGTTGAATAAGTGGAATATATTGCCTCGACATAAGCTATGAGAGGAATGTCTATTTCAAAACTAGTGGTTTTTATATCGTGCATAATGGATCTTACATATGAATCTAAAGAAAGAGGGTCATCATTTTTCAATTTGAGACTAAAAGATTTAATCATCAATTCGACAAATTCAAGATCAGAGTGTGATTCATACAGTTCCTTCAACTTCTTTGAGGCTTTAAAATCATTTGAAATTGGTTAAATATGGTGAATCACCTCTTCATTTACAAATACTGCAATCAAAACATAGGCCTTGTTGTTCTTATTTTCCCAAATGAAAATATCCTTATCTAAAGTGGGATTTGCAGGTTCATTATCTCATTCTCCTTCACAAACTCGTCTCCAAAACTCATTGAAAATGAAAGTGTGTTTTATCTTCCATGACCATTCAGGATAGCTCTCTTTTCCTAAGAGAACTACTGCAACAATTGATATCAAGGAATGCATTTAAAAATATGTGTACTATGTAAAAAATGCACTTCTTCTAGCAAAAAAATGCACTTATGGTGGTAATTTTGTAAAAAAATACAATTCGTATATCTATATAGATACACACACACACACACACAATAGGGTTATTATTTTGGGGAGAGTTATATAGGGGAGGGAGTACATGGGGGAGGGTTATATGGGAAGACATTATATGAGGAGGCCCAAGAGTCTTTGGTATGGTTCATATGGTTGTTTCATATGGGTCGTATGCCAGTATGGTGGATCGGTGGTACGAAACAACATAGTTAATTTTGGAGGAGTATATAACTGTTGGGATCCATATCTATTATGAGAGCATTCAATGTAACATAACCAAAGTGGTATGGGGAGGCCCAGTGGTATATAAGGGAAGAGCGATGTAGTAAGAGAGTAATACAAAGCAGTATGGTGGTATGCGAAGAGGAAGGAGATATGATACCACAGTGTCAGGTGTAGATTATAGAAGTGTGATACGAGGAGTAATACACATTTGGCAAGATTGAAGGTATATGTTATACCATTTAATAGTCCAATGGATAGTCTCATGTTTTGTTGCACACAGACATGCAACCAGTGTCTGGAGAGTGAGGGCGCAGTATCAAGAGTCGAGTGCTATGGGAGAGTGTTATATGAGGGAGGTGGTTTGAAGGGCCACAATCACACCATATAAAACAATGAAACACAATAATACCATTCTACGGTGTGATACCATTCAACGCAACACAATCACATTAACCATATCAATACCACTTTCCTTCAATGAAATGCAATGCAACACATTCACACCAACAAGTGGTCAATATCATTAAATATTGAGTTATAAAACACAGTTTAGAATGCAGACACAATCATTGAAAAATCGGCATACTGTTCATGCAGGAGAGGTAGCCTTTCGATTTAATGCACCTTTACTCAATTTTTCTCACTGTAACGAACCTCCTGAGCCTACATAGGAATTTAGCCTCTAGGACACATAAATTTAAAATTTTGGGTTCATTGACAGTTAAAGATTTACCCCTCCTTACAGATCTTGTCTTCTAAAATTACCTCAGCCATATTACTATTAGGGCATAGTACAAATTTCTCATTAATTGTTTTGTTGGTTCTCTTATATGGAACCATAGATTCATTAACATATCTGAT